>JAOXYL010000100.1:17819744-17832433 GCA_028564955.1 Terapon puta | reverse complement strand
ATCTTCGTGTTATCATTGTACCTAAAGTTTGTGAATTGCTTCTGTTCATTGCAGTTGTACAATGAAGAGATCCTGGACTTGTTTGACGGAGCCAGAGATCCAGAGAGCCGGAGCAGGAAGTCCAACATTAAGATCCACGAGGACGCCAGTGGCAGCATCTACACCACCGGAGTCACGTCCCGACTGGTGCACTCAGAGGAGGAGGTGGGTGCATCTGTGGGTGTGTCTTAATCGGTCCATTTTATTAGCAGCCTTTTTCATAGCAGCCTGGTCTATATCATGTCTCCACACCACACAATCATTTTGTTTTGATGGCTCACAAAAGCACATTTATTAATGCACTCATCAATTTCACACAGAAACTCAAAAAGGAAGGAACACAAAATAAAAAAAAAAAACGAACCATTTTAGTTCAGGCTTTTTGAGTCCTTAGCATCAACAATTTCAAGAAATCAAAAATAAAGCCATTACTCTCAGATCATACGTGCTTTGATCATGTAGAAATGAGTGGTATTGCATCACAAAGTCTTAACTGTGAGGCCGTGGATGTACGCTGACTGGTCGAGGGAGCCGCCAGAGATCCCCAGCATACTGAGAAGTCTGGCAAGAACCATCTGGTCGTCAGCCGTCAAAAACAAGAAATAGGTTGAGGATGAGGACGGAGACTTGGCTCTAACCCGCTGCCTTTCAGCCAGGCCGGTGAAACCCACGAGGCAGTATTCTGTGAGCGATACCAACCTGAAGAATTTCGCGCAAGATACTGTTTGAGGTAGCTGAGAAGTTTCTGCACATCAGGAGTGAGTGATAATTGCAGAAAAAAAGAGGATGTGATAAGGGTGAGAATGCGGGATCAGTGTCTGCCGGCAGAGATGTGACGAGTCAGCGACAAAGAAGTTTTCGGTTAACATCATTGTGTTGCTTGGTTTTCTTCTCAAATATCTGACGGAGCATGAAAAAAAGATATGAGTGGATTGTTAAATGGAAGCGGGGAGGAAGAAGAGAGGCTGCACCTGAGCATTAAATCCCCCAGAAATTCAGACAGCTGAGAGACAAGTAGAGACAGATGGGCTGTCCTGTGGGAGGGAAGAGAGAAATGTCAAAACAGGGCGGAGGGGGAGAGGAGGGGAGGACTTATCTTTAGAGACAGCAGTAATAAGAAAAGCTTTTTGAGTGTGGAGAGATGTGGAGAAGCTCAAAGAGATTTGTACAAAGTTTGAAGTCAGTCAAGAGATTTCCCAGCATCATGTGACACACTGACGCGGGTTCTTCTTTTTAGTGAGTGATCATGGGTGGAGTTTCCAAAAAAAAAACAATTGAAAAAATGGCATGCTGTTCACAGACATATCATTTCTCCATCTTTTTCTGATCATGACCAAATGTCCTCCACATTTTGCGTGTGTGCTGCAGCTGCTGCAGTGTCTGAAGCTCGGCGCTCTGTCCCGCACCACAGCCAGCACCCAGATGAACGCCCAAAGCTCCCGCTCGCACGCCATCTTCACCATCCACCTGTGTCAGATGAGAGTGTGCCAGCATCTTCAAATGGTGAGAATTGGGGGATAGGAGTGGAGGGGTAACAAAGACAAGAACAAACAGAAAACATGATGGGCTGGTCCATGTTGAGGTGGGTTACCGTTTCATTACCATCTTCCTTTAGGTGAAACCTTGTCAGCTAGTAGGAGAGAGAGGTATGAAGGGAACACTGACAGGAAAGGATAAGAAATAATGAGTGCGGTTAAACCGATGTATTTTGGGAAGAGCAGAACAAACAACTAAAAAAACAAAGAAAATTCATTAAGTAGTCTTAAAGGTGATGAAATAATTGCTGTTTTCATGTAAGGCACTCCAACTTGTGAACTCAGTTTGTATGATTTTTTTTTTGTCCACCACCTCGAGCAGAATGGAGGAGGAGAGAGTGGCGAGCTGAACGGTGTGGACTCCAGCCCCCTTGCCCAGCCGGAGTACGAGACGCTGATGGCCAAGTTCCACTTTGTGGACCTGGCTGGCTCCGAGAGGCTGAAACGCACAGGTGCTACTGGGGAGAGAGCCCGTGAGGGAATCTCTATCAACTGTGGACTGGTGAGACAGAAAAAGAAAATGTGTGTGTGTCAGTGTGTGGGCGGCGAAATAGAAAACGTGAACAAAGCATACATCAGCTCTTCCTTTGTCTGTCTGTTTTATGTGTTTTTTAATACTGGACTGTGGTTAATTTCTGAAATTGTGTGTGTGTGTGTTGTAGCTGGCCCTGGGAAATGTGATCAGTGCTTTAGGAGACCAGACAAAGAAGGCTGGGCATGTCCCATACAGAGACTCGAAGCTCACTCGTCTGCTACAGGACTCGCTGGGAGGCAACAGGTACACTCACACAAACCTCACAAAATCAAGCCCTCAGTGGGACCAAAACACACAAAATACAGAACTTCTATAATGCTTATGTTAAAAACAAGACTTGTTTTTCATTGTGCCACGCTGTGTGCACAATATGTCGTCTAAAATCTGTTATATTTCTGTCCTCCCCAGTCGCACAGTCATGATCGCCTGTGTCAGTCCGTCAGACCGGGACTTCATGGAGACACTGAACACTCTCAAGTATGCCAACCGTGCCCGAAACATCAAGAACAAGGTGGTGATGAATCAAGACAAGACCAGCCAGCAGATCAGCGCCCTACGTGCCGAGATAGCCCGGCTTCAGATGGAGCTCATGGAGTACAAGGCGGTGAGAGATGGAGGGAAGGGTGGTGATAAGGAAGCATGAAACTTTGTAGGGGAGAGTGAAATGAAAATAGAGACTTTAAAACATAAAGACAGGAGGAGCTCAGAGAAAAAGATAAGAAGGGCTGAATGATTGGGGGGGAAGAGATGAGGAATGAAAAATGGCAGGTTGAAGAAGAGAGACAACACATGGCTGTCAGTGTAACTGATGCAATGAGGCCGTAAGAGAGCTCTGAACGGGATGACGTGACGGATGAAACTCAGAATAGCTTCTGAGCAAAAGAAGAAAAGAAGACAACACTAATGGGAGAGAGACGAGATAGTGTTGGGGGGCGAGTAAGCGAGGCAGAGCCCATGCCTGCAGCTGATTACTATATTAAATTAAAGATCTTTACTGGAACACGCACATCTATTTATGCCTTCACTATAGTGGCCGCGTATGGAGCGGATTAATCAGTGCAATGTCGGCATTTTACAGTGCAGTGCAGAGATAAATTGATCCTGATGCTGAATGTGCTTTTTCTCTGTGTAACATGGTTTACCTACTAGGGATCATTATGCCGTAAAAAGACATGTAACATTGGGGAATAATATGACCAGAAATTTGAAGAAAGTTTCCGATTCTTCATCAGCTTTGACCTCTGGGGCTACGAGAAACGAGCACTCAATTAGCGGGGTTGTCAGGCTACTATACGATTAAGAGGGTGGGTTACCACGGTTACGAGAGAGAAGTAAATGCGTGACTATGATGAGGGGCTGCGAGCTGACCTCGATGTGGTTATAAGGGATGTGATGTGACTGGAGTGTGGAAGTAATGGAGTGTTGCATTGGTGGAGGTAATGATGTCTGCGAGCTATGGCTGGATTAAATACTGACTCTCTGTTCGGGGCGCACACAACAGGATTTTTTCAGTGTTTATCACTCAGAACACAACAATAGCTGCTTGAAGAGCCCCAGACGGACAAACTCATTCTAAACAATAGCGTTGTGTTTGGTTGGGCTGCACCATCAAGAGCGTGTGAAGCGAGTGTGGATTTGGTTTTGTTTTTCAGGCTCTTTGACCCTCATACAGTGTTTCCCCCTTAAAATTGATGTGTTCAGGGTCTCACAGTCATCGTTATTCACGCTGTGCGCGTCTCTATGCAGGGGAAGCGTGTGGCATGCGAAGAGGGTTCAGAGGGCTACAGCGACATGTATCAGGAGAATGCCATGCTGCAGAGAGAAAACGACACGCTGCGCCTCAGGGTGAAGGCCATGCAGGAGACCATCGACCACCTTAACACCCGAGTAACACATCTGCTGGCCAACGAGGTCAGCACTCTGCTGACCAAGTCAAGTATGTTCATCGTCTCAGTTTAACATCTTTCATTTATTCTTATGTGTTAAAAGGATTTCTTTGTTTCATTGAGAGCTTTCTGTGACGTGGGCCTCCTTCTGCCTTTGACCTGCAGGTGAGGGCAACGAGGAGATCGGGGCTTTAATCCAGAACTACATCAGAGAGGTTGAAGAACTTAGGTAAGAGCCTCGGTTTATTTACACTGAAATGTCGCTGAAATCATCAAACCAAAATGGAAGATTTTGTCACTTTGCCATTTCACCAGTAAATCCTTCCTTTAAATTAAGAGCACGTCCACCACTGTGGCCACAAGCAACAAAAAGTGGAGAATGTTTAAGGGTGAAATCAAGTAAAATCAGCATCATAAGTAGAGAAGAATCATACGATGAACTTAATCAGTAATGTCAGCTACACAGCAATACTTCGAAAGTCAGCCAAGGTTAGGTAAAATAAGCTGCTATATGCAAATAATCATACTCTCACTAATCATATTCTCCCATAAAATCAGACTCAGCTGTTTTCATTGCCTTGCGATCGGTTTAATAGTTTTCCTGCCCCTCTCTGCCTCCTCTGACAGAACCAAGCTCCTGGAGAGCGAGTCCATGAACGAGTCGTTGCGGCGGCAGGCGGCCCGACTTTCCTCGCGTTCCCCGTTCCCTTCCTCCAGCCTAAGCCCCGCCCCCGGCCACCCACCCGGCTCCTCGCCTGTCCCAATGTCCATGGAGGCTGAGATGACGGATGTGTTGCGCAGGGCCAAGCTGGACATCGAGAGGCTGAAGAAGAAGGAGAGGAGGCAGAGGAGGATGAGGTAAGGAGAGACAGACACATTCGACATGTTGTCACATTTTATTCCATAAATAACAACACACATTATAAAACAAAACAGGGCAAAAGTCCATGAGCTCCAGGAAGCTCTCATGTCCAAATGTGTCCAAACATCCCAGGTTAAATATCTCATTGTTACCTCTAAGCCCTTGTCAACGAATGTGTGCATGTTTTAAAAGCCCATGTACTCCTCCCCTCTTACTGCTTCGCTCCTCTAGCTTAAGAGGCACATCACAAGTCGATTAGGGCTTTGGGGCAGCCAGCTTCTGAATAGAATTGGGACGCAGCCAGTGCCGAGTAGTAATGCTGGCTCGGACACAGAAAGGTCTTATTCAGTCGGCCAGTGGGTCATGAGAGAGGAGAGCACACAGCTCAACAGGCTGATTGAGGTTTAATGGGATAGACATGGAGGTGGATGGAAATTTTGAGATGGGCTGGTTGTAAAAGAGACAGCAATAAGGCAATAAAAGGTAAAGAGCTAAAAGGACAAGATGAGGGGTGGATGAGCCGAAGAAGACTTTGCTAATGACTTCAGAGGTCTGATTTCGCTGGGAGCGCTCACTTGGCAGCGCTCCCAAAGCTCTAATGGTGGTTGTTAGGAGTGTGTAACGTCTCACGTACATAAAAGAGTGTTTGTAGCGCATGATAATGGACAAAAACATTGACACAGCTGTATATTATGACTGTGAAAATACAATTGTTTGGGTTTTTTTTCTTCCTGTAGTCCAGAGTTGGAGAAAGGTCTGAAGAAACGAGTGAAGCTGCACAATCACGAGAATGGAGAGAACGGGCGTGAAAACGGCCAAAACGGGCAGAACGGAGAGATTGATTCAGATGACAATTACACTGAGGTAATGTACACACGTCTGCATTCATGAGAAGCTCAAAGTTAAACAAGCGGACCACAGTCTGATGTGTCATGTGTTTCTGTTTGGTAGGACATCATGTCTCCGCTGCAGGAGGAGAGTGGTTGCGATGAAGATGAGGGTGAGGATGAGGAGGAGGGCAGGGAGGAGGAGGACGAGTTCGATAGTGACGAAAGCTTGGTGGACTCAGACTCGGACTCGGATGAGAAAGGTGTGTTTCTGACAGGTTCTGCTTCGGTGTTTTGTTTTCAGTCGGCGTGGGTCTGTCAGTCAGATCCCCAAAGAAAAACTGAAACAATGATTCAATTTTATCGCTCGCTATTTACCTATTATCAAAAATAAATTGTTGAATCTAATTTGAACTTCACTTTAAGCAGCCGACTTCCAGGCGGACCTGGCTGATCTGACGTGCGAGATTGAGATCAAACAGAAGCTGATAGACGAGCTGGAGAACAGCCAGCGGAGGCTGCTGATGCTGAAGCTGCAGTACGAGGAGAAACTCATTCTGCTGCAGAACAAGATCAGAGACACTCAGCTGGAGAGAGACCGCGTTCTTCAGAACCTCAGTGAGTTAATGCACCATGGGATTCATTTGTAGTTTACTCACATGGCTGGGGAATTGAAAACCTAGTTGGTAAGTTGAAAAGCAGAAAGTGGCATTAGAGGTCAGATGTCATTAACATTATTACATGGCTACACAGTGTCCATGGAGAACTACACGGAGGAGAAGGCCAACCGGATCAAGCAGGAATACGAGAAACGTCTCAAGGAGATGAACCGAGACCTGCTGAAGCTGCAAACGGCGCAGAAAGAGCATGCGCGTCTCCTCAAAAACCAGGGGAGGTACGAACGGGAGCTGAAGAAACTCCAGACCGAGGTCAATGAGATGAAGAAAGCTAAGGTAAGGGTGAAGGAGCGGGGCGAACAAGATTGTCTGAGCGGGGATATTAGCGCAGTAAAAGAAAGACTGAACTCGCTGCTGTTTCCAGGTGGCCTTGATGAAGCAGATGAAGGAGGAGCAGCAGAGGAGGCGAATGGTGGAGGCAAAGAGGAACCGTGAGATCGCCCAGCTTAAGAAGGAGCAGCGACGACAAGAGGTCAGGTGGCGTGGCGTTTTATGTGCTGACAGTTTTAACAAGAACAAATTTTACTTTACACAGTTCCAGACAGGTAGCTGCTACAGTTCTCAGACACACATATTTACATATTTGGCAGCTCTAATGTCTCATGCAGAAATGGGCGTCAGGGTTAAGATGATACGAGCTGTGTTGTATTTGAGCCTGTTTAACTTTTGTTACAGCTGTTGACAACATGCTTGTCAAATTCCAATTTCACTACGATATTTAAAAAATGATTCATGCTGCCGAGTTGGCGTGTACGCCTGCGTACATGTGTGCAAATGCACAGTCAGGTTTTCCGTCTGTTTGTCTGCGTGGCACGTTAAAAAAAACCTGATTTATCTGTCATGCACATATTGCACACAGATTGTCGGTTTCACTTTCATGTTTTGAAGATTAGTAAGTAATCTACATGCATTCATTTCCGTTTATTTGTTTACCCTGCAGCAGAGGGCTTATTAATGAACACGGAAATATCTACTCTGTCATACCATGGGCTTCATTTGTAATCCTTTTATTTAAGGTTTCATTTTTAGCCTTTAAGTCTTTTCGTGATCAGCGTTTGTAAAGCTGTTGTGCAAGAAGCATTCACATTCAGCTCAGGAATCTAATTAACATTTGAAGAAGAAAATGAAATGTGGCTGAATAACAAACATGTTAAAGTGATGTTTCTCTCCCTCCTGTCCATCAGTATCAGATTCGAGCGCTGGAGTCTCAGAAGCGGCAGCAGGAACTGGTGCTGCGTAGGAAGACGCAGGAGGTGACCGCCCTGCGGCGCCTGGCCAAGCCCATGTCGGACCGCGTGGCCGGCCGCGTGGCCCGCTGGAACCAAACTCCACCGGTTACGGACTCTGGAGCGGAGTTTTCAGCCAGCACCACAGCAAGCAGCTCTGAGCCCGAGACCGGGAGGACCGTCAGCGGGCTGGTGAGACAGTGGAACAACAAAAACAATGTGTTCGGATACCTGGGAGAGAGCGACGGGAACATGGACGGAACCAGGGTCATTGGGTAAGATGAGCTGAGGTAGTCATTTCATTACCTCTACCTTACACGTGTGTGTGTTAAGTGTACCTAGCTGTACTCATTACAGTGTATTAAATGACAATATATCTGTACACTCTCTGCTCAACACCAAACAGACTGACACTCTAGCTGATCAACATGTTGGTGCATATTGCAGCTAAAGAGTCAGGAGATGGTGGAGACCAAAAACTGAGCTAAAACAAAGTAAATGTAGGACTTTGACTGTCCTTGTGGATTTCAATGTAGATGTTTGTTGGTGCCTTACATATCAGTGGGAGTGCTTATTTGATGCTTTTGGGCAGAGATTTGTGTTTGTGAATGTTAACTTTAAGGCTTTTGAGCTTTGAGTGGGTGACAGTCCATTTATATTTTTTTTACTTCCTCCCTCTCTGTCACATCTTTTATATTCCTCCTCCTCTCTCCGTCTCTCTCTTTCTCTGTCTCTTTCCAGCAGTAGGAAGAAGTTGCAGCGTAAGCCAGCCAGTCTGGGCAGCGTTGGAGCGGCAAGCCGAGCCAGCAGTTTCTCCAAGTCTGCCCGTCAGAAGTGGCAAACCCTTGAGCGTCGCATCATGGACATCGTCATGCAGAGGATGACAATCTCTAATGTGGAAGCTGACATGGATCGCCTTATCAAGGTAGGATTTTCCCCTCTACTTTAAGGTGGAAAATAGTGCTCTTTGAAGTGCCATCACTGGGATGTTATATGGTGGCTATAGAGCCAAATAGCATCCTCAGGGTTGCGCTGTGAAATGTGGAACTGACAATCAGCCAAAGCTAATATATGCTTTGACATGAGCAGCAGAGTAAGTGGTGATCAAACATAATCAAAATTGTACATGACAGAACTGATTTATGGAAGTTTCTTTTTTGGGATAGCAGGTAAAACATGCCGTTTATCCCGGCTCTAACTACACATCAAAATATTAGAATGCCTTCAAATTTCTGCCTCTTAATCCAAAGACAGACAGATAAAGTAAACTAAAAAAAGTATACAAATGTGAAAATAAATCCCTGTTTTTTGTCCTTATAATTGATATTTAACAATGTTTTGCAAATTTAGTGCTGAGTTTTTTTTTTTTTTGCTGTTTGTGTTTTTGATGAGTCAGAAGCGAGAGGAGTTGACGGCCCAGCAGGAAGCGCTGTCGCATAAGAGGGAGGTACTAATGGCGGATGGCGAGGGACCAGAAGCAGAGGACCGCCTCCTTCAGGAAATTAATGAGGAGATTGAAGTGCTGAATGCCAATATAGACTATATCAATGACAGCCTGTCTGACTGCCAGGCCACCATTGTACAGATAGAAGAGACGAAGGTATGAACACATGTGTAAACACACACACACACACACACACACAAACGCTTACTGCCCCACTGTCAGAAAGGACAGGAGGCCTCTACTAATGGTGAGACTGTGCTTTCTTTCAGGATGAGTTGGACTCAGTAGACACCTCAGTGGTGATCAGCTCCTGTTCTCTGGCTGAAGCACGCCACCTGCTGGATCACTTCCTGAAGGCCTCCATAGACAAAGTGAGTAAAGCGGGGCCATTTGTAAAATCCAAGAGTGAGAATTATTCAGAGTTGCACTACTGAAAATGTGTAAAATGTCAGTAATGCAGAGTAAGTCAAAATTTTATAATTTCTTTTTTAAAAAAGAGGGAAAAAGATAAAAGCACATATCAATATGTAATATGTTATATCATTGTCATCAAGTTGTATTTTGTCACCGCCATACTTTAATAAATAAATAAATTATGGTAGAGGCAAAAATGAAATTCTGTTTTTTTTATATATATTGATGTTACTTTTCCCTGGGCACTGAAGTAACTGAAGTGCAGTGAATTATGGTTGTGGTGCCATCTAGTGGTGTGCCCTCATACTGCAAGATGTTATTAAGGTGTGTCTAAATCCATTGTCTAAAATAGCAATGAATATTTTTCAGAAAATCGAAACGCTATAGTTATTAAGAAGTCTCTTTTTCTATTGTGTAATTAATAATGATCTACAACTGTAGCATTGCGATATGTTTGCAGAGTTTACAGGTGGCTCAGAAGGAGACCCAGATCAGACTGCTAGAAGGTCAGCTGAGACAGACAGATGTGATTGGCTCGTCTCACAATCACATGATCCTTGATGCCCTGCGAGAAAAGGCAGAATACATCCCTGAACTCCAGGCCCTCATTCACAATGTGCAGCAGGGTGAGCAGCTCGACACATTTGTCAAAACGTTTCTTTTAACATGGTGGCGTTGTGGTAGGATGACATCATTAGTTTGAAGGTATAAAAGGCTGTTAGTGCAGTGCTTATCCATACTGCTTCCCTGTGAATGAACACGAAATGGAGCTTCTGTCAGATTAGTATTTCTTGTTACATGCATCATTTGCCTTCTGTTTTGCTTAAGCTCTAAACTGAAACTGCAGTGAAAGATATTAAATTGGAAAATGTGGAAATGGAGTGGGTCACGCCGGGCGCTTGCTGACAAATAGTGTGTTTTGTATGCTTCCAGAAAATGGTTACGCCAGCACAGACGAGGAGCCCTCTGAGTTCAGCCAAGCCTCTGACAGCAGGTGAGACGGCAGTCTGCTCGCCCACGCAGCATCCTCGACGCACAACATCACACAGCATCCTCCTCTCACTCTGACTCTGTTTTTGAAAAGTCTGCTGAAATTTGACTCTTTTTTTGCAATGTTTACCTAAAAAAATTCAGATAATTTCTGATTTGTCTCTGTGTACATGAATATTTCACTAACTCGTGACTGTCTGTCTGCAGTGTCTCTCAAATGAAAGAATCCAACAGCCAAGATGATTTCAAGATAAAGGTACTGACTATTTGTGTTCACTATAGTGCATTGTTATTTAGCTCTCTTGTTGCTGTCTCTGCGGATGAGAGATGTTAGCTTTGATGTCACAAATAAGGGTGTCCCAGTTCTCTTAAATCCAGATTTGAGCAATATGTCCATGTTTTCTTCTCGGAGTAGCTATGTTTTCGTCAGTGTCAGTGCTGGGAACGTCAGGTGTTGCTGCGTCTTGTAGTATCAAAAGCCCTTCAGAGCTCTATGACGCGATGTGTTGACAGGTGGTGTTAATGTTTTTGTTGTAGTCATTGTGTTTCAACACTTGCTGTAATTTCCACTGTCAACACACATGCCACAGCGTGTCAGTCAGAGCAGCTGTCGTTCCTCTGTGAAACCACGAGGTGGCAGTATAAGCAAACACTTAGAAATTCTCCCGCTTCCTAAACCTCATTTAGAGGAGGAGCCCCTGACTTGACACCAATCCCTCTTATCCTCACGTTAATGCTGCTTTCTATCCTGTATTGTGTTTTTTAGTTATTGTTCTTCTCTAATCCAGCCTCCAGACTCCACAATGGTTACTTTCTGGTTTCTATCTTATTTTCTTTTTTTTTTCTGTTTTCATATCATCTTTTCCATTTTCCCTGCTCAATTATGTTTGCAGGCTGGATGTTAATTTCCCCTTGTGCTTTATTTAAATTTGATCTTTATCTTTTTATTTTATGTCTCAATTTTGCCACTGTCCTCTTTTTCTCTCATTTCGTTCTCCACCCTGTAACACAAATGACGCACATTTTTCACCCAGATGGAGCCTCGTCTGTCGGCTCAGATGAAGGCGGTGTCGGCAGAGTATCTGGGTCCCATCCTGGACCCCTCATCGAGCAGCAAGCACATCACCAAGTCGCTGGCCTCGCTGACTGACATCCAGGAGAACGGCCTGAGTCTGGGGACAGCGAGTCTGGGTCTCAGTCTGGCTCTTAGAGACCCCTACCACAGGGACCGGGCGTCCCGCACCATCAGTCTGCCTGTCAGGGGACACACCTTGTAAGTGAATCATAATGACCAAAGCCAAAAAGGCGTGTATACTTAAGATGTTAGCAGGATGGGGTAAAGCTGGAGGCTTGGCTCTTGTATTTTAACCTCACAAGTAATAATTACTGCAGTGTTTCTGATGCGGGTGTATTGCATTTGTTTTCTCTACTGTAACCATTATCACATTATTTTTACTTATATACAGTACATTCAGTTGACTTCTGCCCATACTTGTATTTTCACTGTTTATCCATTGCCATTATTATCATATATAAGCTGTTTATCCATTACTTTTGGCTGACTGATTAGACTTGCTAAGTGTTAACTACTCATGTACTTTGCATGTTTTAAACGAAGCAGCACTACAAATCTTTCCAAGTACTGTCTGGCAACTGTTGTACTGTGCTGGGACAGCGGGGTGGCCTGATGGTTAAAGCCATCTTCAGATAGACGTTCTCAATCTGGAAAAACATTTCAACATAAGACATCTTACTGAGCTAAACAAAGATGAGAATAATCACATAACCATGTTAACACCCAGTGGATTATCATAAAGAAATAATTATTTCTTGATAACAAAGTTATGAAAAAGATTTTTATCTCCTTTTTTCTACTGCACATTACCAAACTACCAGTTTCTGGAAACCTGCCAGAGGCCTGACATTTTTAGGTTATGAAACTACTTCAGGGGAGGCAAAAGGAAAAATCAATGAAATTTGCATGGGTCCTCGGGGATGGGAGGCCTGGTTGTGTGCAATTTTATATTTAGAAAGAAATTAGTCTGCCAGTTGCTTTTTTTTTGCTAGAAATGTTGTTGTACTGCATAAAACCCTTGTTCCTTATAGTTTCCCAACAGTTAACAGAAACAGGTATCACTCCCCTGTGCACTCCCTTAAAGATTTGCTTAGTTTGCTTTTGTGTGTGTGTGTGTGTGTGTGTGTCAGTCCCAGGCAGTCTCGAGGTTATGACACCTCCCCTATAACAAGGAGGAAA
>JAOXYL010000100.1:17788936-17803659 GCA_028564955.1 Terapon puta | reverse complement strand
TGTTTTTAACCCCGGAAACACCCTCCAATCACTCAGTTCAAGTCACTCTCAGTATATCACTGAAACTTTACTGCATTCCACAAGTCGTGTTCATTTCTTTTAATGACTTTTACTAATTTATTATTTTCCCTACCTCAGTTGTTTTGGACTTTGACGTGAGGTGTGAGGGAACTTTTTTACGGGTCTCTGTGTACAAACACCTGGTGCTTGACATTTTGAAGTCTTTATTTAATGCCCGGCTCTTCATCTCTTTGTGGATGTGTCCTCTGTGGCCCTCCGGCTATCAGACCGTCTAGCTGCTGACCTCGCAAACAGGAAAGCACACGTCCAGTAGCACAACTAAGGTAGCGCTGGTCCCAGAGGATCTGACTGGATTGTATTATCTGCCCTGTAAAGTGCTAACTGCGGCAAAAATGGGAAACACCCCTGCAGATGCACATGACACAAACAGTATCCACCGACAGTACACACTCCCAAGGCATTTGTGAGTCAGGTACTCGACTGAGACCGAAGTGCCAGATAATTATCTCAATCGCCCTACAGTATGTGGCCCATACCTGCCATTTATCCTCCACAGAAATGGTAATAGGAGCCCGACCAGTTCTCCCCCCTTGCCTGCTTTCAGCTCTGCTCTGATCTTTAAGGTTAGCGACTGTGTCAGACTGACCAGCCTTACTAAAGAGTCCACCTCCTTCCCTGCTACTGAACTTCTCTGGGAAGCCTATTTAATTAGAAGTCTCGCAGCTCCACCGGCTGCTTTTCAGTCAAGATTACCAGGGTGAAAGTAGGTCATAACTGAGAGGGATTTCTTATTAAAATCCCAATTTTCTTCCACCCACTATTTGCTGCTACATTTAAAGGCAGGAAGAAACTTCCTGTATCCGTGCACTGATGTTCAAATCTGTTTATGTGGCAGATTACGTGTGTGGGCAACACACACATATGCACAAACCGTGGACACACACGCAAACACAAGATTTCAGTGGATGTTTCGGTTATCCATCTTGCCTGATAGGTCTTGGCATCCCTCACTGTGTTGATTTAGTGTCTCTTTAATGAAACAAATTCAGCACTGCAGCACTCCACTGACGCACACACGCATACACACTCCTACAGGCAACAGTAATAACCTGAGTTTTAAAAGTCAGTTATGTTTTTGTTCTCTCAGTTTATGAACTTGGGAAGTTGGGTTTTGTTCAGCTCTAAAATCTCACTCCTGTTAAAGAAAATAATACTTTTTAGTGCACTTTTCCTAATGAAAAAAAGACCCCAAAACATGTAGTTTAATTAAACACAGCTTGGATCATAAAACAGCAGTCATAGGTAGTGTGGTTAGTTAGTACTTTCATCATACTTTCTGCTAATTCAATTAGTATGCACTGCTGATGGTTGACATTGCCAACAAGAGTTTGAAGCTGCTTATATTCTCCAAAAGCAATGATATGGGGTTTGGTTTTATGTTGGGGGGGTGGTAGTGGTGGGGGGTTGTGAATGCATTTGTGTGGATGGCGGGGTGATTGGTTGAAGCATTGTTGGTTTTAATCTTTGACTAAGCTTAGAAACTCAGGTAAAGTTTGAAGGATAATGTTAGGATACTTAAGTCATTACTTGACCCATTGAATTTAGGTAGCTCTTTGAATCGACCAAATGCCTTGTTTGAGAGATTTTTGTTTTTACTTGAGAAAAAAAGGTACTGTGAGTGTACCACCCCTTTTTGTAAAAGACCCATTCCCATGTTTTGCTTTTGCATTTGATTCCCTTTACGTATTACATATGTACTGTGCTCTTCTGTACAAAATGTACACATCTTAAGTGACATCTTCCCAATCTGGCCAAAGCTGAAAGTCTTGCAACTCTGAGAGGATGTGCACTGATTTTCAACCATAATTACTTGTTAAGAATGTGTAAAATATGGTAATTGTATAGTAGTTTGTCTATGAAACTGGTGAGAGCGGTACAAAATGTGGTCAGTAGAGAAATTAACCTCCATAACACAATGGGTTATATACTTTGACTTTGAGTCATACTCCACTGGGCCCACACTATGTATTTATCTGTGCTAATGAGCCAAACTGACCCTGCTCACCAGCTTCTTGGTGTATTTCATGTGATAACAATGCTAAGACAGCCTTTGTCTCTGTTTTTTTCCCCTTTCCAGACTCCTACTTATTGCTCGAGAAGGTGTTGTAGTACTGTAGCTTTAGGCACTCTCTTAGGTGCCCTGTGCTTGTACATTCGCTAAAGGATGCATGATGTTTGTAGTGCTCATCGGTCGATGGGGCATCTCAATACATAGCAACTCAGTAGGCAATTCATTCCTCCTTGTATTGTCAATCTTAATGTTTAGCACCTGGGGGGATTTGCTATCAAAACCAGAAAAGGATTTAGTCATTTGTTTGGATTATGATCCATTGAGAGTCAATTAATTATGTGCATAACATGTTACAAATCAGTTTGCTTCAGAAGAGACGCTTACATTGGAGATTTATTACAGCCAAGCAGAAGCCCTAAATTATTATCTGGTCTTGAATCAGCTCCATCCAAAGTTCTGAGGCTCGTATCCTGCCGATCTCAGTGCCACTTCATTACTTGATGGTGTGTAAATAGGTGTGTTATGCCTTTTGTAATATTACCGAGGAGATTTAGTCGAGGTTAACTGACTTCTTTCACATCAGTTGGCCTCATCTCTGCAGTAATCTCTGCAAGTTAGGAATATACATGCACTTTGGATATTGAACATTGCTGTGAATACTGTGTGACCTATTTTCGGGATATGTATTAAGCTTAGTTAGACTTAGTTTACAAAGACAGAGTTTACGAGTCCCTAACAAGGCTTAAAGCGCTGAAATTGTACTGAAAAGAACACATCCGCTTAGCTCTACAGTAGGATTAGAAATCAATGATCATAATGTTTGTCCTGATACAGTATATAACAGAGAAAGGCAGTCCCCCAATATGTCCCTGCCTTTAAAGTCCCTGTTTTTTTTCAGCAATTTCTAACCCGAGAATGCAAACGATCACTTTGACTGAGCAGCATGCACACCTTTGTAGACATCTGGGAGAGTCTGTCTTCACTCTTATTTCCCTGGCTGTCTGCTGGCATTCAGGCATTTCTCTTAATATTACTGACCACAAACAGGTCATATTACTCTGTGAAAGATTTAATCAGAGATGTAGGATGACAACATCTAACTTTTGATCCATTTCTCCTGTAACAGTCCAGTCTAGTCTAGTCAACGGAAAATCCTACTTGATAAAATGTCCCATTATCACAGTAAATGCACCAGTGAGTCTGTAGTGAGTATTGTTTGATCAATACATGTCATCTATTGTCAGTTCAAACACCAGTTGCAACATTCTGAAGCCAAGTGTGAGTTTTTCAAAAATGTTTTTTATTGCCCCTATTATCCACTGGTTTGAATTGGAAAGCTGTTCAACCAAAGCTAATAATCACTTGAACTGCTGATACCCTGCTCACTTTTTAAAGCCACTTTTTTTTGTCTAATTGAAAATGTCTTATTTCGCTGTCTCACAGTAGTATAAAAAAAAACAACAAAACCACAAACCACCGTGCATACTGCTGCACACACAGATCTCACCTGGGACAATTGACCATTCGCTAAGCTCTGCCCCTTTTTTCCAACGATAAGTGAACAAAAAACAAACTTCTACTATATCAAAAACATATCTGGACAAGCAGCACAGATTTAGATTTTTGCTTTAGAGTTTGCCAAAGAAAAAGACTTCGGGATGAAGAATGAGCGATAAGTGTGGTAAATGTAATACTTTCTAATGGTGCGTGACAAATAGCTGCGACTGTCATCCTCTCTTATCGTAGCACCTCCACATAAAGGATATTCCAGTCCTAAGCAGATATTTTTTGTAATATAACCTATAAAACCCACATGATAATATACAGTAGAGTATTCATGATATGCCCAATGGATGGTTTTGCTCATACTAGAGTCCCATACACAGCATTTCAGCATATGAAGCACTTCAAAGCTTGACAGTGCCTAGTTACGGTTGCTAGGCTGTGGTTGTTTGGGGTCAGGGTTTAGCGAATGGTCAACTGGCTAAAAGCAAAAAATAGACTGCACCAATTTTCGAGATTTTCACAGGCAAACAAACAAAAAAATCATTCCACAGTGGCTATAACCAGCCTGTCTGCTACTCGATAGAAAGATCGCAGAACAGTCAAGCTGCCAGTCAAACTGATTGCGTGATTACCACCTTTCATTTTCAGCCCAGACCAACCATCTTATGACTACTAGGAAATGAAACCAGAGTAGTCAGCGTCTCAGCCTCGTGCCTCCGCCAACAGGCCTTACTTGCCTTAAAGAAACAGAATGTGTGTGTTGGACATAAATAATCATTCACTTAATATCTTGGATCTGACGTCTTCTGAGAATTGTAAAAATTGTCCTACAGATTGTGCAATTCTGTTCTCTTAGTCAGGCAACATCTCTGCTCACTTTATCAGAGCGGCTGAAAAGACTCCCAGCTTTGCCTTGGAATGGCATTTAGACGCAATCAAGAGGGCTGCTGATGAAGAGGGCACTTTACTGCTTCGCTGCATGGCGGCGAATCACTATCACACACACACACACACACACACACACACACTGACACACGTCTTCTCCACAGCTGCTCGAGTAGTTCTTCTCCAGGTGTGTGTTGTCACACTGGGCTTACATATGGTAATACAGTGTGTAGCAGTGTCTGTGAAACACGTGCTCATTGGACAAAAAAAAATGCAGGGTCAAAGGTCATTTGTGCCTTTTATTGCACAGACTACTCCCTCTTAAATGAGTGTAAATGTGTGTACAGTTTTTTTTATATGACAGTGTGCATGTGAACAAGCCATGTAAAATATTTGACTGTAAATAATGTAAGTAAGTATTTAATGAAGGATCCAACATTCCCTCAAGGAAATAAATAAGTTAAAAACATCTGTTTTTTGTGTTTATTGTTGTGATGAATCTGTGGCACATTACTTCATATGGCATATAATTTACTGTTTGTTTATGCTGCTATTACTATAGTAGTAGTACTATAAGCATAACTATTATATATGACATTTTTTTAATTAATATTACTTCTTTATAAATGTGTGTGTTACAGTTTTAGAACAAGCTATTTTTGAACTACTTTATATCCTGTTGGCTAGTTAAATCCACAGCAATGCATCACAGTCTGGAAGATCATGATATAGTTGAAGCGTTGTTTTCATGTGAGAACTACATATCTCTAAAAGGTAAAAAAAAAATAAAAATCAGCTTTGTGATGACGTATTATTCAGCTATGTAGTAGAGTTTGAATACACTGCTTAGAAACACAAAGGGAAATCTTTAAAAATTGAAATCACAGGCTGATCCAATTAGCATGAATTTCATCATAGTATCTTTTAATGTGACTCAGTAGTGTGTATGCCCCCCCACATGCTTGAATGCAATTCTGACAATATCTGGGCATGCTCCAGATGAGACAGGGATGGTTTCCCTGGGGGTTCTCCTCCCAGACCTGAATCAGGGTATCAGTGAGTTCCTGGACAGTCCGTGGTGCTACTTGGCAGTGTCGGGTGCATCGATTCGTAACATCCCAGAGGTTCTCAGTTGGATTCAGGCCTGGGGGAAGTGCCTCCACGCTCTGGCCACATGAGGCTACACACTGTCCAGCACCAGGAGGAACCCAGGGCCCACTGCACCAGTGAAATGTTTGACTGTTGCTCTGAGGATTTCATCCTGAGCTGTAACAGTTGTTGTTGTACTGTTGGCTAGCAGGTGGAGGTCTGTGCAGCCCTCTGAGGATGCGCCTTCCCAGACCATCACTGATCCACCACCACTCATGCTGGATGGTGTTGCAGGCAGCATAACGTTGACCACAGCAGATGCCCCTCCTTCTGCTGGGTTGATGCCCCTCTACAGTCCTGTCGAGCTCTCTTGTGGGTCCTGTTGGGTCTTATCTTGCTGATGTCTCTCCACTACACATGTTGCCTCTTTCATTTGCATTAAAACAGTTGAAACTGGTTCACAATCACTTATGGTTTCTACCCTGAGGTTCCCTGAGGTTTAATTTACTTAGTGTTATACTGTGATTATTAAATGTTCTCTCATTATTATTTTTTTAAATTATGTATTTCAGTTAGTTAGTTAGTTTGGAGAATGTTCTCAACACATAAAGAAATATTTGATCTGTTGGTTTCTCAGAAAACTTTCATTTATAAATGATCAGCTTTGGAAAAACACATTTTTAACTGGACTGAAAGTTAGACAAAAGTCAGATAAAAACAGTCAAGTCAAGTAAAAAGTGTTATATTTACCTCTGAGACCTGGTGAAGTACGAGTCTAACAAAATGGGAGCATTGTTGTTTTGTTTCACACATAATTTCTATCATAAAGGAAAAATTAAGACAACTTTTTTCAGAGATCTGTGATTATCTGAAATGGTATTTGTTCTTTAATTAGATTGATTTTTTTATTTTATCATATTTACCCAGCTGTCTACAGATTACAACAGTTAGCTCTTGATCTCGTCTGTCTGATATTAAGACCAAAGCAGCTGAGAAAGGAAATGATCCTTTACCTCGCAGATGGACGAGGGGTTTATTAATCACTCTGGATGAATGAGCAAACAGGTTGTAAGGGATGAGATGTAGACATGGGGAGAAGTTTTTCATCCAGATGCATCCCCTTCTACTTCAGGGCTGGAGATACAGACTCAGATCCCATACATCTTCATTTCCTTTGCAAACTCTGATCATTAACTTGTGTCGAGCTGCGCTTGTCCTGGCAGCGACGGGAGACACAAGGACTGTGATGTATGACGGCCATTAACGCCCCCGAGGAGGCAAAAACCATTTGACGATGCCAGTCACAAACAAATAAACATCCATACACAAACCCTGTCACGTCCCAGCTGTATGTGCTCCATCTGCTCTCTCCATATAATAAACTCCTGAAATTTCATTTGAATGACTTTGTCTGTTTCATTACACTACAACGCTCCAGTAAGTCTGTTCTTACTTGCTGATCCATCAGTCTTTGTCACACTCTATCAATCACTCTGTAAGTATAAAAATCAATTTGAAATTGAGCCAAATAGCCTGAGAGAATAATAAACATCCCATATTTATTATACTTACTGGTGAGTAAACTAAAGCGAATTCAGCTCCAGTGTCATAAGCAAAAATGTGGTAATTTACTTGGGATGGCAATGTCAGGAGGTCAGTTTGTTTGTCCACCATGTCATACTGACAGAAAAGTCTCTACAAATATAATATATTCAGACTTTCATGGCCACCAGAGGATGAATTATTTAGTGGTCAATTCATCAAGCACCATTATGAAAAAAATTCAATTAGTTCAATTCTTTGATTTATGGCTGAGTCGTAGCTGCTGAGACTCCCATCCTCCTCAGCTGAAACTGACAGGCTAAGCAGTTAACATTATCATTGTTAATGCATTAGCAGGCTAATATTTGTATTTTGCTAAAAGCATTGCTGTATATGAAAAATAAAATATACAGTCTGGTATCATTTTTCGATTTTTTTGTGCAAATAAATTTGTGGAACTAAGTCCAGGCAATAGACCACAGTAGTAGGATGGATTGAAGAACATTTACTTTCTATTCAAATGAAGTTGAAACACTTGTCCAATTTGGAAGTGCTCAAGTGAATTACTGATGCCTAAAATTGTTCCCCAAACAGAGTGGAAAGAAAAATGGCTCACTTAGCTTCACTTCAGTCCAACATCTAATTTTTTGACTGTTGCTTTAATAATTTCCTTAAACTTGCATAATCACAGTGATTTAGTGGTCATAAAAAAGACAATGACGGGAATTATCCAGTAAGACGGAGAGATTTCAGTGTTATAGATGCAAAAGGCTTCTCTCTTGGCTGGTAAATACAGCTCTTCTCCAAGTTAATGCGAGATGAGATCAGGCACTGGAAGAGGCAAATAAATAGACTTATAATTAGCAGCATCATGGAAAGAAACTTGAATGTGGAGAAGGAGACGGATAGATGAGCAACAACAAGGGGAAGTAATTCAGCCAAGAGGACTGGCTGGGGAATGAGAAGAGCAATACATGAGCAGTGGAGGTTCAGAGGGGGCAGACTATTTATGATATTTTTAAATGAGGGAGGAAGCAGAAGGCACCGAGGTAAACTGAAAAGACTGCACATATAAAGCTTGTATAGGAGATGGAACATGTAGAGAGGTGTAATAATATGAGAGAAGCTAATAACATTGGAAATACAAGCTCTACAGTGAATGCTTGACACAATAGGTTATCACATTATTTACCCTACATAAATTCACACTTACTGGAAATAATGGAGGAAAAACTGTGATAGAGACAGAAACACATTCAGAAGCTACAAAATGACTTCATATAGCATGAATTCAGAGAGGATTTTAAAGGCGAGGGAAGTCAGAAACATCCTCAAAAAAAAAAAAATCCCACTGTTTCTCAGATACACACAGCATGCATCTGCACAACTGCTGAACAAAGCCTTGGACTATCAACCAAATAGCATGGTCTAATCCCATTATACACTCTCTCTTTGAGTCTGGCACTCACACGGCACTGCCCACACTCCCAGGTTTAGCCACATCAGAGGGACGCACAGTCATTCATCAACATGTGAGGATAATTAAAAGCACACAATGCTGATCTGCTTCCAAGTGTTTGCAATAATTGTGTTTTTTTTGTGTGTCAGAGCGTGCAGTATTCATGAATGTGTTTAATATTCAATTAATGCATGGATTGGTCACAGTCACAGAGTAGGGCATCCGCTGAGTTAAAATGATATTTAGCTGAAATGACCTATTATAAACCCTCAACGATGAAGTCAGTGACACATTCAGTCCTCCACCATAATGTCAAGGATGAGAGGAAGCACTTCTGTTCTCATCTGTGTAACTTCTTGCAGTCCACGGCAACATGCTGTCACATCAGGACGCAGAATTTCATTACAGAGTAACAGAAAATTAAAAAATTCTCTTTCCAGTCTTTTTTGATCACTCATGAAGTGCCTCACTTAAAAGAATAGTTTCACACTTGTTTCTTGCCTTTCTTGTTGGAAATTAAATAAGAAGATTGACACGGCTCTTGTGTGGCTAGAGATGGTTAGCTTTTGCATAACGGGGGAAACGGCTTTCCTGACTCTGTCCACAGTTAAAGCTCTCTGCCTGGATACGGCGAGACCATGAGGTTGCCAGGGAACTGGCGAAGACTCCGGGAAATGGTTGCACCCAGCCAAGAAATAATCCAGAACATAACCTTCTGCAAATCCACGCCTCTGTTTTTTTTACACTTTGTTTTTTGTACATGGTAAACATGTGAGATATTGAATGTTAAAAGTGACTGATGTTTAGGTGTTCGAAGACAGACTTTATTATCTTTGGACAGAGCCGGGCAACCTTTTTCCCTGTTTTCAGTCTTTGTGTTCAGCTAAGCAAAAGTTTATGTCTACGCCAGAGACATGAGTGCTGAGAGTTAACTTCTCATCTAAGTCTCAGCACATTATGATGAAAATGAAATGGCCAGGTATTTATTTTATTATTACTAATTATTTATTTACTTGTTTCCATCTTTAAACATTAATGTTGTGCTCACACTATAGTTTTTGTCAAGAGATTACTGGTCAAAATAGAGTGTTTTTTTTTGGAGGGGGGGGATTTTAAGTGGATAAGTTTTCATCTGTTTGGTGCTCTTCTGTTCGTGAGCCCTTCCATTACGGCTGTTACCTGTTATGAAAACTACAGTGAACCATCCATTTCTTATCTAAAAAACACTCTATTTCTGCATCAGGAATTACAGAAATGAGTCACTTCCTCTGTAGAAGAGGACAGAATGTCCCTGGATTTTGTACTTTCTCACAGATGCTTATAATTGCAGATGAAAAATAGTTTTGAGGAATCACACTGAACTGCTGTATGGTTAGAGAAGGTAGCAACACATTCATTCAATCATATTAAAACGATTTCATATTGAACACCTTTTCTTACAAAAATTTGACATTTTTTGCAACCTGTATGTATGTCATTGTCTCAGCATACATATCTTGTTCTCACTTTTTCTTCTTCTTTGATTCCTTTGCAGGCTGTGTGTTCATTGTCCTCCAAGGCAGGAAGTTGTAGGAGACCAGAGCAGTGAGGAGATATGTAGCCATGCCTGTGTATCCCCCCAGGACCAGGCACAGCGGCTGCGCCAACACAAACAGACAGAAAACGTTCATCGACGCCCGGTCATCCAGCTCCACCCGATCGTCCTGCGTGGCTTTCATCACTCCGAAAAAATACATCAGCGCCACTGCTGGGTAGAAAGCCAACTCCGCCATGAGGCTGAAGACAGGATGCTGCCACGCACTGGAGAGCCTTTGGATTTAACATGGGAACATGTGATGAAAAGTAGTTCATAAGCTCCACCGAAGTAGTTAGTGAAAGTATTTTCAGAGACACACTCACCCGGATCAGATTTACACTCACTCCAGGACAGAAATCCCTCTGAAGTGTGAAGGTGGATCTGACAGGAAAACGGATGTGGACCTTTGATCCGTCATCACGACAGTCCTGTCAAACATTAGCCACCTCCTGTGCTCCTTATCAGGACACACAGTTGTTACATTTTAACACAATCAGTTTTTTTAAATAACCCACTAAAAACACTATTTTAAATAAACCTAATCTAACAGAACCAATTATGCTGTCCTTTCAAGTGTATCATATATAAACCTCAGACAGCATTCCTTATTTAAACAACGCCAAAGTCAAAGTGACCTTAATTTATCAGAACATGGGTGATTTGGTTTGAGTAAATTAAATAACATGTCATAAATTCATTATGTTGTAAAAACCTGAACTTATTATTCAGATCTTTTTTGTCGTGTTCTTTTATGATCTGAAATAAACACACGAGAGGGAAAAACATTCTCAAAGTCAATGTCACATTACAGATAGAAGATAGCAGCATCGGTGGGAGAATGAAAGGTCACAGGCTTACACTGACCTGCGCAGGGTGTCCACTGATATTTGTAGAGATACATACACAAATACCTGTTGTATGAGCAACAAAAAAAGAAATAAACTTTAGTAACTGAACAGATTTTGTACTGTTAATTAAATGTTTACATTTTATTTTAATCATAACTACAGGATTGAGCTTAAGTCAGTTTACATTTTGGACTTTAAGGCATTAATCATACAAAACATTATTCTTTTTTATTCCAACCTGAGACTTAGATTAGTTCATTACATTACAATACATTGTCAGTCACATGCTGTTTTTCTGTTGAGCCAAAAAGTTACAGCGCCTGGCTAAGAAATAGTTTCATCGTTTAACTTGCTATGTAAAGTATAAAAGGTGCTGGTAGGAGGAATTTTTAAAATAAAATATTTCCCCTGCTTCCAGTCTGTATGCTAAGCTAATTGCATGTTGGCTGTCAATGTTCTTGTAAAACTGCCAGCACAAAAGCAAATGTGGGTATTTGCCCAAATGTGAAACTATAACTCTAAAGGTGCATAGTGTTGGTATAAAGTGAAGCCTATCCCAACATGCAGTGGGCTGTGACATCTTTTATACAGTATATTACAAATATAGTGGCATTTATTATTGTTTATGGAGACATAAATATTATTAAAATCTGAATAAATATTTGACAAAAAAAAAAAACTAACAAAAATGTTGTTTACCAGCAATAACTACTTAGTTTGATTTGATTTAATGACATGACCACAGCCTCAAAGGGGCTTAAAGAGGCAAGAGCAATTGAATGAAGGCAATGTTTAATTGTGCCATCACCCAGAGTGGTGACATTAAGCAGCCAGCATGCAAAGTGCTCTCCCTTGATTTCCTCTTCTGGTTCCTGGTGGAAACTTTGCCTGTAGGGACTTCTTTGCCACTCAGTCCGGCATCAACCAGAGCTCAACCAGCTCAACCTGTACTCTGTTGTTAAAAATAAATAATAGCAAAGAGTCCAGGCAGCTCCCCTGAAGGACTCAGAAGTTAATTTTCCCCACGGCAGAGAAACTACTGTACCATTAAAACTTTTCGACGAGCATCTTGTCATCTGATTTAAGGTGGCAGCAACCACAGAATCACTAAGTTCATAATTAGTTTAATCGCTGGTGTATTTACTGCAGCCCTTCTCCAGAAAAGTGTGGTTATTTTTATTAGTATTGTTTTGCTGCTCTAATCCATCAAACAGTTCTTTGAATCCTCACTGCTGCAGCCTTAGGGAGCGCTGGGCCGTTAGCCAGTCAATCAGCCACCTAGGCCGCTGTAGACTTGAATGAATACTGCATCTATACGAGCGTGTGTCTGTCTGTGGGTCTGTCTGCCTGTTTGTCTGTCAATCTCAGAGCAATCATTCATAAAAGGTTTCTGTGTGATGTTTGACACCTCAGGAGGGATTTGATTCTGGATTAAACCACTGGGCCACAGAGCAGGATTACACTCTGGGAGGGAACATGTGGCTCTTTTGAACTGGGGTTTATCAAACCCCCCACTTCTCTGTATAAATCAGAGTTTTCTTAATCTCCGCCAAATGGGCGTTACGGTCATAATAAAAAAAAACTCTCCAAGTGTTTTCACATCAGATAGTCTGTTCCCACTGCTGTGGGAGTTTTTGCAGTACATCATTGACTTTACTATTTTATGTTTCCTATTCACAATTTCCGAAACCCATAAATGCGAGTTTACTGGAAGCACTGATCTTCCACTGTGAGAACTGGATATATTACTCGTGAAAGACTTGTATGCACCAAAAGTGACACATTAAAGAAAAGACTTCTTGGATATTCTATTGTTTTTTCATCTCAGCACTTCATAATATTAAATATTAAATTCTTTTGGGAGATGTAGTCTGTTTTCTTTTTCCAGCCTTTTTCAGTTTGCGAGTTCCTACATTTCACTGGCCAGCCCCTGAAAACACCAGTTGAATGTTTGACAGGAGCTTGAAGCATAAAGCAGAGTCAGAGCTTTTCAAGTAGAGAAAAAGTAGTTGGAGTGCTTATTTAAAATTCAGCCTTGCAGGTTTCAGACTACAATGTCTTATGGTTGCTGTGAGGTTACTCTTATTGGAGAAATTAAAATTTTCTTCCACTATAATATATCTTTCTCAGGTGCATTAATGAGTATACAGGTGTACAGAAAAGTCTTTGTTCTTTAACTGAGGCAGTGACACCAAGTACTTTTTAGTATGTTTTGTTGGTGCTCTGGAAATACCTCAGCAGTCATCGTCATTTGCCCATTTACACACATAAGAATAAGAACATTTCTCCACCAAATACCAAAATGGCTCCCGTAAATGAAAAATATTGCATTGTGGGAGACTTCTTAGGAAATGAAACGCAACACAATTTCCTACACAGCAGCCGGCATACTGTAGGGAGTTGCACTACCATTGACTGATGATCCTTTCATTATCTCCACCAGTAGCCGCGATATTAGGTTTGACAAGGACACAGTTAGCTGATGTCAAAATTGAAGAAGAAGACTGCATTTAAGAGGTGTGCGTCACAGGCTTGCTGAAAATACAGACAGATCCCCTGATTAACTAGCATTTGCTGACCACTTCCTGTATTTAGTGAAAAGTCTAATATCTGACATCTAAAATGCATTGATTAATGTATTTGTTTGTTGTGGGGGGAAAAAGTGAAAATGGCTGAGAAATGGGAATAGAAGAGTAAACTAATGTCTTTATTTTCCAGGTTGTGGGAGAAAAAAAAATCACATATTTTCTTGTAAGGAGCTTCACTTGTTTGACAGGGCATTTGTCTGTTTTTGCATAATTGCTTCCAGAAAGGCGATATTTTTGGACAGCATGACGCAAGTAAGCATAAACACAGTAATTAGTGCTTAGAAAACCGCAGGAAGCAGGGAGAACAGGACAGAGAAGGAGGGAAAGGGACATCTGAATCCACCATGGTGTTATTAATGTGACCAGCAGCACAATGCTTTGACCACCTCCTGGTCCATCGAAATTGCTTTAAAAGGAGATATCTAGTGTTTCGCGAGTCTTTGATCACTCCACGAGCAGCCACCTTAAGACATCCAGAAATAGCCATGACACAGTTATTGTTTCCTAGGAACTGAAAGCATCCTATAATACAATTAATGCACTCTTAACAATAAACACACTTTAAAATTGTTGTTATTTTTTTTTGTTTTAAAAAAAATCTACGATTGAGGATTGATGCCAGTCAGAAATAATTATAATAAAAATGTGGTAATATCCAAACCAGCCTTTGTTACCAAAGAGGAAATGCTGGAAATTTTACATTCATTATTTTGTCTGCATTCAATTATTGTGAACTCTCAGGGCGCTGTTTGTTACACCGCTGATCTGACTGTGGGAGTAGTGCTCAAAACTAGCATATAAATTATGACCAGCCTGAATTTAATGTGATATCTAGAATCCAAGTTTATGTGAATGTGTGCATTTATGAAAGCGCAGCTACTTGAGGCAAAATAGCTGTTGTGAAGGTCTCTCTCTTCCTCCCCTTCCTGTTTTTTTTTTTTTTTTGTGTCCTCTGGCCCCGCTCCTGCCAGCCCACTCCTTGGAACATCTGCAATAATGTGCTCACCCACACTAAACAGCAAGCCCTTAAAATACATGATTCATCCTGGAGAGAAAAGGGTGTGTATGTTGATGTGTGTTCCTCTTTATCTCTGTTTATGGGCCATTCAGTAACATATGAGAAAGTAATTTGTTTTTT
>JAOXYL010000100.1:17760339-17773229 GCA_028564955.1 Terapon puta | reverse complement strand
CCACCTGATAAGTTTAAGTCAGACATCTGCTCACTCTCCTAGCTTTAGACCTGGCCTCTTCCAACTCTAGAGGGAAATATCTGGCTCCTTCGCTGCTAAAATCATACACCATGTTCACTCACTTTGTCTGTCCGCTGTTAAAAATATCAACTGTTATTTGCTTAGAAACCTCCAGTACATTTAGCCAAATCTATTTAGCTCCTCGCTTCTCCATTTTGCAAGTGATAAATATCAAGTTCTGTCTCCTTATTTCCTGCAGCAAAACACACACGCACACCTTCCTCCAGTCTTGAGTTGTGCTGCATTGTTTTGCAAGCAAGAGGTCAAGCAGAGCGCCTGGGCTGTATGAATACAGTATATATTCACTTTACACCCACTAACTGTCTTCCTTGCACCAGAAAAATACACCCTCGATGGGAACCTTTAACCTTTGAGGCACACGTGCGTTTCACAGTCTTTTTTTGGATATACACATTTCCAGGGAATAGTGAGTTACATCTAAACATCTAAGTGTGTGAAATGTTGTGTTATATGTTGGCCGGAGTCACACTGGCTCGCATGAGGCGGCGGCAGCACGGTAAATGTTCACACACAACTGATTATGCAGAACAGATGCAATCGTACATTTTTACAACTCAGCAGCATCTGCGAAGAGTCCACCGTTAAGTTAAAGTCTATGAACTCCCAAAGTTATAATTATTAGCCCCTGGCAGACTTTTTTATGCTGACTTGTGCTCTGTTCCAAGTCCAGAATCTCATCAGCTCAGTTTTCATGTCTTGAAATGCTTCTTCAAAAAAGGACCACTCATCCCAAGATACAGTTAGAGTTGGAGAGCTGAGGAACCTCCTGCAGGTTAGCGGGAAGGAGCTGTCTAATTATTGTGGTTCGTGTCAGATCTCTGTAAATAAAGTCAGCCCTGTTTGTGTGTCTGTCTAACGGGGGCTTGTTTCTTCTCCCCGTGCAAGAGGAACTCCGTTGTACTAGTCTATTTCTGATCCAATCTCCGAGGACTTCATTTTTCTCCCTCTCCTTCCAACTCTCTCTCTCTCTCTCTCTCTCTCTCACACACACACACACACACACACACACACGCACACACATCCTCTGACACACATTTTCTACTCTCCTTTTCTTGTTCTTACATTTGATTTTCTCTTACATTCCTGCTCTCTTGATTTCACAAATTCCCTTGTGCGCAGAGACATACATACCCAAATCCTGCCCCTGCTGCCTCCGCGCATCTCAGATCTTTTCATAACCTCATTTACATAAGGGAAGTTGTGTTTCAGGAAGTTAGTTTGAAACCCCTTTAGTATTGCCAATCCCTTTGAAATAGATTATGCAACACCTAATGCAAATCTGGCGACATTTTAAATATTTTATGTCATAGCAGTAGTTGTTGAAATCTTTATTCTTGTTTGTAAAGGCATATTCAAGGCTAACTCACATCTAATTGAAAGAAAGCTCTTTTCATACTGGTGACATAATTCTTTAAAACGTATGAAACATTTTATGTCTTTCTTTTCCTGCTAAAAAGAAAGACACAGAAATCTCAATTTTTTTTGGTCTGCTCTGTGGAAAAGGATCAGGAAATTTCAATATTAGTAAAAGAGGACTGTGTTTTACAGTAATTGCTATAGTGTTCACCCCTGAGGACATTTGCTCTGCTTATTTAGATCTTCTCTAGCTCATTTAAGGACTACACACACCTATGCAATAAAACTCTTCTGATGCTATATATAGTTGTAGATGAGCACCTCATCTCATAATATTTTGGGTGAGGTTTACTTAAAAATTTAGGGCAGCACCATTGTTGACTCGCGGCTGGTGTGTAGGAAGGCATATGCTGTGGGGGTTGCACTTGACACAGGGTAATAAAAGAATCCCTTTGATGCGGTTTTGTTTCAGGAGACACAGATTTGAATACACTCAGGTTGAGCTCCTGCTGGTTGGGTGTTGGTGTTTTAAGCTTCACTTATGCTGCCTCTCTCGCTTCTGTCCCACTTCCTGTCTTCATACACATGCATGAGTTTTTGTACAATATTTTGTGCCACAAATTGCACCGTTGACATGAGGATTAAATTAGCTTGTGTACAGTATGTGTGTGAGGAAGTGAGTGTGTACCCTCAATCAGTCCACACCCTTCACCTCGGAAACCAATTTATTGGCTTGTTAAATTTTAAAGCGTCATAAATTGGCAAATAAAAGCTAGCTTCAAATTAAAGTCTCAATTAATGGTCAGGGGTGTGTCCAACACCAACAAATAACCACGACTCTGATAGTCAGAGTTTTCATTTATAACATAAATATCATGACAAAGATGATATAATGAAATAATTTATCATCTACAATTTACATACTCATATAATTCAAAATTCAAAACGTTTACTCTTTGTCGTATTCTTGATAAATGTTAAACTACCATAAACAAAACTTTAATGATGTTTATCAGAATGAAAAAGTACTACTGTTTCTGGCTATGCCTTCTTTTGGCGTGGAGTGAAAAGGAGGTACCCAGCGTTAGGTGAAACACCCCTGCAGGAGTCACCAAAATCACACTAAAGACATTAGTGCTATGGAAAGTAAAATACCATAGCATTAACAGACAAATGTGAAGGAAGTCATGACTTTGAAGTAACTGAGGAATAAGGGAAATAAGGAATAAAACAGTAAACTCTGGATCTCTTTGCCACAGAGGAAAACTATTTATTTATGGCATTCTATTTTATATACTCACATTTATATCTAGAATAAAAAATAACGAGAACGGCAGGAATTATTAAGATTTAAGCAAAATCACATAGTCATGTTGAAAGGCTGTCGTATTAGAATGTAATATATTGCACAGGTAGTCAAAACATCTTTATTCGGACACACCAAGGCTTCTCCAAGGATACCATTTCTTTCAGTAGCAACACTAATGTCTTTTTCTCGATCTCACTAACCTTCTTCTATGAAATGCAGGTGGGAGGCATACTGGGAACATTTGTGCCTTGCAAGTGGATGCTCCTTCACCTTATGTTATAAAGCACATATACGTTTTTGCTATTTTATGAAAAAATAGGGGCCATGTGGTAGATGGGAATCTTCAGAAATTAGTTATACATCAACAGATACAAAAAGTTCATCCTACTCTTTTATTGGAAAGTTGGCTATATCCATATATCTTTTTATCAGCTTGGGCTGTCATTTATGACAATGATCCAGATCTGTTTTATTCATAAAATGTAAAATAGAAAGAGCATTTTCATTAATATATATTTATGTTTTCACACAGCAATTATCACACACTTCAAATCAAGCTAACTGACATTAAATTGGTTTTGTCTGAGCACAGTTTTTAAAATGTACTTGTCAAAAAGTAGAAGCTTTCAATATTAATGTCACCAAATATAATTATTTAATTATTAAATGGCACCAGAAAATTATCCCAACAGAGAAAACAAGTACAAGCACATTCTGTTGGCTTTGTCAGTGGTGTTTTGTATAATTAATCATGTGCAATTATGCTGTATTATGATGATTTATTTTGTTTGCATTACATTGTGTGATCATTAACGCAAACAAAGAACACCTCATTGTGTTGTTTTTTGTTTTAAAGATAGATGGGTGTAGATTTTCTTTGATGATGGAAAACATCATGATGGCCATTGTTCATTTACTTTGCAACATCCAACATATATAATGTTTCAGCGATGCGATAAAATCAGCAGACAAACTAATCAAAAAGGTGTATAAAAAAACAATAAGTTAATGTTTGGGTATTCCACAACCACATTGTTGGCAATAGGATATAATCACCAGTCTGTCCGACCAAATTAACTCAGTAGCTACATATGAAATTCAACCTGTGTTTTCTCCTTCATACCAAAGTATATTGCCATAGTAACATAGCCTGTACATCTATCATGCTCTACACAAAGTCATGTTCAGGTTATTCCATCCAAGTTTATAAAAAAACCCATCTTCCTCACCAATTATCCCTCTGGAAAGACAGTAACACCGGTCCCAGAGGACCTTGTGGCCCAAACCGCAACTGGTATACGACACCATTTCTGCCTCAAGCTTGAATATAAAAAAAAAACAACAACAACAAGAGGATGAACGCTGTTGTTGCATGAAGATGATGTACCACGTTTAATTCCCGGAGTGTAACGATGCAGAGAGCAGCACTGTGTACAGAGTGACAGACTGAATTTGCTTTCCATCACAATTTATTAGATTACAGATATACTGTTTGTGCTGTGTGTGACACTCACTGGCACTCTGACCATAAAATATGGCTTGCAATAAAAATGCACGAGACTGCATGAGATCACTAAGATATCATTTCTTAAAGAAAGCTAGTGTTGACCTTGTAGGGAATGAACCAATAGATCACATCGACATTACCTATCGACAAACTGCAGCCTGACACAGATGCTGTTTCCAGAAAATCTTTCATCACATCCATGTAATGCTGTATTGATCAAAAGTTAAAAAATGCTTTGATAATGCATAACAATGCAGAGATAAAACATTTTCTCACACATTTGAACAACAAGCGGTTTTGTGAAATTTGAGCCCGTGAACTCTGCCATGTATTTGTAGACTGGAAAAGACTGATATAAACCAGTGGCTGGCCACGTCTAAAAATGCATTTGTTGACAGAGTGAATGATGGAAAATGAAGAGCAATGGCAATAGCACAGGGATGAAAGCAATTTGAGGCTACGTTTAACATAAGAGATAATGGAGAGACCATTAGAGGGATAATACACAGCCAACAGATAAACAGGAGGTGGAAATGACAAAGATAGAGAGGAGGCAGTGGTGGTTGACATACGGGCTGATTCAGTTTGGACCAGTGTGCAGCGAAACCATGAATGAGGAAAGAGAGAGAGAAAGGGAGGAAATGGTGAAGTAATTGGCTGGATGCTTGCATGCTTGGATGATAATGTCTACACACACACACACACGCAGTTCACATACACACACACATACAAACACACTAAACTGGAAAAGAGAAATACAAAAGTTCCCACTGTGAAAAGTTCTTTATATACAAAGAACTCATGAGGGGGAATCACTAATGTACACATAAAGCTTTAGGTTACAATCTTCAGTTTATGAAATACTTAATAATAATACTTAATATTTCTGTTGTTCCAAAATGATTAGAAAATATTAAAACTACATTACTCATCCTTGAAGATACTAAGTGGAGATTTTCCCCATAATATCTTACAGCAAAATTAAAACAGCCATTAAAAACCCTGCCGATAGCACTGTAGCTTTCTACAGTTATTTTAGTTATCCTCACACAGGGTCTATGTAGAGAAAGAGGTAGCTATGTTAGTATGACTGTGTCTTCATTTTCCAGAGATAAATTTACTCCCAAACCAAGTCAAATATAGCATACAGCACATCTTTGGATACCTAACAAGTCTCTAATTTAGCATTACAATGTGTCATCTTCTCAGGAAAAAATCCAAGATCCACCTCTAATCAGCTCCTCCAACTCAGACACGCTCAGGTTTTCCAGTGGGCGCCTATACGGTAAAAAATAGCCTTGACATTTACCCATTTTGTGATTATTCTATAAGTAGAAGAAAAAGGCAAAGGTGCTCAATTCCAACCTGTACACACTGGTTTCTTTTTCTAAATTGTGATGATGGGCTAAAGGCATTTAAACTTGATCTGATGAAGTCAGAGCGAACAGCTATTCCTATAAAAATAGAAGAACTGAACAGTCTGTAGACTCCCACACTATATTTATTTGGATAAATGTAGAACTTTGTGAGAAAAATAGCAGACTCCTCCTCCGCCTCCACAGCTATCTCTTCGAACAGGAAAAGACAAAATTAATCTCCCATGTAAAGTGATTTTTGGGTTCTAATTTATCCAACTCATCAGTAATGTCTGCAATAATGAAACAGAGTAAAGAAAGGATACCTCAGATGAGAGTGCAGACTCAAATGAACTTTTCTTTTTTCAGGTATCAAAGCTCTAGTTATGTAATGTTTATGGTCGAACAACTTCGTTAACTTGTGGGTTGTCGTAGTCAGCGAGCAATAGCGTGGGGCAGCAATGGTGGACAATGATTTAAAAAAAAACAAAACAAGCTAGGTGGAAGGGAAAACATCTCCCCCAGCCACATTGTGAGGGAGGTGCACCCCAAAGTGATCCTGAGGAATTATCAAATTTAATCAACCAAATCAAATACTTAAACTCTCTCTAAATTACTTGGCAAAAGATGTTGTAATTGACATTTCTGTGTACTTTTAAGTTGGTGAACTGAAATATTATCAAAAGACTGCATGCGTCCACGTCCAGCAGAAACAGAGTAAAAAAGGTGCATCCTTATCTGGCCATCTGATGAATTCACTGTTCTAAGCCCGATTAGTTTGAAGAGACAAGTGAATTTTAGGCCATTTCACTCATTTTTTTTATTGGTTCTTTCTGTTGAATGAGTTGGTCTCACAGTTTTAAAACATCATGATACTTAACGGCGCTTTGCAACATTTACAGTGTGCAATGTTGCCAGAGTATTTACTTGAGGACTCACACTCATATTATAACAATGGAGCTGAAATAAATAGGCACTGCTGCACCACGTTGTGTGGTATTGTGCCCTTTGAGGGCTGTTAGGATGGGTTGGTGGATGGAAAGAATCCAAATCTAACTGAATATGTATTTAGAGAAGGGCTGAATAAATTAAAACCAACAAAGCATCCAATTATTAGAAACAATACAGACATTTAGCGCACAAGCACGATACACTGAAAAAACATCAAGAGATTTTTTTTTCAAACTTCTTTTCTACTATTGGAGTTGTAACAGTGCAATATTTCCAATTAGGATGAAAGGACTTTTAAAATCGATGCACTGAGTGCTTCAGTTTCCTTATTTAATAACCTTGCTTTAGTAATGCCAAATCCATTTTTCATTTATAGTTAGATCAAATTGTAATAGAAGGAACATTTGCCTCAAACCTTGGAATGTACCGCTAGAATTTTAAATGCTGCAACTCCTCAATGCTTCAACAGTGGCAGAGCATCAACAAGTAACAAGTATGTGATTCTGAACACAAGAAACAATACATCTGATTCCAGGATTTCATATTTTATCAGAAATTGTCCTCTGAACTCTTGAGAGCTATAAAAAGGAAGGAGGCAGAAATACAGAAGCAGAGAAAAGATCAAAATAGATTGAGGCTGATGAAAGAACACAGCTGGAAATGTACGACAACGGATTCTGCAGAGGAACAAGAAAGAAACAGAAACAAAAATCAAGAGAAACCAGCAGGCTCTGGCATCTCGGGTGAGGGCTCTCATGTCACTGTTGTGACCGAGCGAGCAGACAAAAACAAGAAGGGTAATAGTGTTGGGTCCACAGTAGCCCCTGGCAGGCTTTACGAAAAGGTCAAGCAAGCATGATGGAGGTGTAACACGGACACTGAAAAGGGTGGAGGTTGGGAGATAAAGTTAGAAAGAGAGTGATTGAAAATGCACTGAAATAAGGAACAGGTCAGAAAAGACAGGGCTTTGAATGCCACTTGGTCAGACATCTAATATTTTAGTGGGGCAACGCTGTATAACAATCAAGAACACTAGAAATAATGAAATTATGGTTCCCAGAAAAGACACATAAATGAGATGGTGGGTCTGCACAGAAAATGATTTAGATGATTGTAGATTGAAGAGGCTCACACAAAAACCAAGGTACATATCTTCCAAATATTAACAACCTATTGTTGTGTAGATGTGTTGAGAAAGCTCATTGGTTGTTCTGACATTTATTGAGAATGGGTTTTGCATCAATAGGGACAGAAAAACAATACATTTCACAGATTAAGCAACAGAGTTTGGATGCTGGAGTTGGAAAGATGGGCGGAGAAGCACACGGTTTGAAAGACCCCTGACAGTGACCTTTTTTGGTCTTTCTCCTCTCATTATGCAAGCCTATAATTTTATGTCTCCAACCTTTGCTGTAAATCAACCCTGCAGGCAGTAATCAAACTTCATAGTTACCAGTTGCTAATAAATACCATTAGCCTGGGAAATAATGGTGCTAATTACAATTTAGGATAACTGGCATATTTTTTAAACAACTTTGCCTCTTAAGCCCACAAGATGATGAAAATCAATAGATAGTTTAATTCTCAGAGCAAATCTTATACAAAAGTTTATCACCCGGCAACTACTTTTACTTTAATATGAAGTGTGTGAGGTTTCACACTGAATGTCAACACAAAGAGGGAGGCGTAATGTGTGTAGAGGGCAGAGAAAGAGACGAGCATCCAGGAAACACACAGACGCTCTGGTAATCAGGCAGCTATTGTGTGAGATACCAAAACCGGCAATTTTCCATGTTGATATGCCTGCTGGCCAGCTGATTTCGTCGTCTGCAAATCTATAAATGTGTGTTTGTGCACATTGGATTTGCACATGCAAAAGGTTGTATATGAAAAAATTACCCAGACACTTTATGGCTTTGGTTTCATGTTTGAGTGCTCTCTTATCTCATACAGACATACAGAACTTTATTTATGCTCTCATGCAGTTATGCTACATTTAAGTAGCACATAAAGTAATTGATTGAAACTACAACCAAATGGATATATTGATTGGAATTTGCATTGTAAGTGCACCAGCAGAATATAGTGGTGTTATAGTAGTATGTTTTGCATTTTTTTAACTATACATATACATAATATACACTATACAATAATGCATTAGTTGTGACAGAACATACAGGTTGAGATGTATTGGTTTATGTGATTGACCTACAGTTAACTGAGGCTAAAACAAAGCCATATTACACTGGTGTTTTCACTTATTTTATTTTCACTCATTAGAATAACACTGGATGGCATACAGCTCTTGTTGCTGTGCAGGATTTTTTGACTTCCTAACACACAGCATCTCCACCAAAAACTGGGTCAACAAAACCTCTGACTTAAACACTTAATTTCCTGTTTCAAACGAACTGTGGTGTTTTATCTATTATTTTGTTTTAGCATGATCACAGTTGCTCCCTCCCCTCCCCATGTATCTGTTATTGTCACCATGACAACTATTTTAATCCAAAGCACAGTCTTTCCTCCCTAAACTTTCCCAGACGTTGACAGTTTATGACAGAACAGATAAATGATGTTGCCGTGGTAATAAGGGCATCAGATCAGAGACCAGACAAACAATATATTTTGTCTTTTAATTAGAGGGACGAATTCCGAGCAAAGCTCCGCCCACCGTGACCCTCAGCAGAGGTGTAGTCAGCAAGAATGATTGAAAAGGTCTGTGTAGGTGTGCAGGATCTTAAAGTAGAGCCTAAATTATTTGAGCGAAAGTATCCTTGAAGTACTTTATTACCTTGGTTTGGAATCCCTTGCGGCTCCAGAAGCCCCCCCCAAAACACACACCGCTCGTAACTTGAACAAATGATCAGAAGCCGACAAGAGAACAGAAGCCACTATTAAAGATTAATGTTGCTGGTGTGAAGGGCCATCATTTTTCTTCTTCTTGTGAAGAATGTTTAATCTAAAGTTACACTCCTTCCTTTTTTCTTTCTTCATTTCCCTGAGCTATTTGCAAGGTGTTATGGGTAGCCTCTGATGCCAAGTGAGGTAGGTGAAAAACCTCTGAAAGGCAGAGGGTGGGGGAATCAATAGTAACAGCAAAGTTTTGTGTGTTTCTTTTAAATCTACAATTGGATAGTTCCCTGCACATTACTCTGCCTAGTTTCAAACGTCACATTTATACTAATAGTGTGGAGGAAGTATGGAATTTGAGTTCTGATGTATAAGAAACATAAAAAGTGCAGTTTCATCAAAAAGTGGGTTTAAAGTGACCTCTGTGATGGCAAAATGTCAGCACGAACGAGGGCTTCTTTGTCACTCAGTAACAATTATTTCTATTCTGTCTCTTTTTTCCAGAAATCTGTTGGATAAAGACACATTCTCCAAGTCAGATCCATGTGAGTATGCACACTTTAGGTACTGCTCCATTTCTGTCTTTCTTTCTTTTCTTCTCATCGTGTTTTCTGTCTTTGTGGATATGTTGCCCTGTGATTTGGGAAATCCATGGCTGTTTGTTCACTGTACTGGAGCTAAAACCCTCACATTGATTTCCCATTTGGAATCTGCCTGTTTTTCTCTGATTGTGTCTCCCTTTTTGCCTCTCATTTTCTCTTTATTTCACAATATCTCATCTCTCTCTGTCCCTGTCTGGTGCTTTTTTCACAGTGTGCGTGCTCTATACGCAAGGTGTTGAAACCAAACAGTGGAGAGAGGTGAGCGCACACACACACACACACAAACACACACACACACGTATGAAAGAAGACAGGACTCATGTCCAATTAAGTTCTTGCTGTGCTCACAGTGTGTTTGTTATAATTTGTGTGTTTTGGTGAGACATTTCCATTCCTCTGTTTCCTTTCCACTGCGAGCATGCAGTAGTTGGCTTTAACACTTCATTATGTTCAGTCGTCAGTTGTCTGAAAATGCCAGGGAAGTATTCTCTAATTGGACACTTCAGCCAACAAAGAAAAACCTTCACAATGTGATGATCAATATGTTGACACTTTGGGGACTAAACAGCACACTGAGGAAGCTTTAAGCTCTTACTGTACGGTGCCTTGTTTGGCTTTGTTCATGCAGCATTGATGTTCACTCTCCTTAACATATGATCAATCTTTCTATAAGTCCATTTATTCTTTTATTCTGCAGGTGAAATAAAATCTAAAAGAATAACTATTAATACATTAAATCTGCACTTTTTTTTTACACTGCTGTCTCCTCCAGTAGTAAGCGGTTATTGAAGTGTTGTCATAACTTTACTTGTTCTGAGGGATTCTGGGAAAACCAGTGCAAAATTATTGTCAGGTGACAATACTCCCTGTGGCTGGCAACGTTCAACATTATTCTTATTGCCTACAAAACTCATGAAAGTAGCTCCAACTAAAATGTATTGTCTGTGTATTTAAAGACTGATATGACAAGTTCCTCTGAGCCAGAGACCTCCACTCACACCCCAACTCTATTAACACTACTGCACTTGGGTGACATTTTCCTTAATTGTGGTGAACATGGATACTGCAGTTTATTTTGAAACAACCCTACAGACATGGTGCTGCTCCTGCGAATACTCATTGGAACAATAAATACATGCCTGAAGGAATCAAATCTTCTCCTGTTTCAGTAATATTTTCTCTGAACAACTGTTCCCAGAAAAACAACTATTTATTGGTGATCCCCACTGAGGGATTTATATCTTTAATAGGAACAAGTTGAGCATGTGAGTGAGAGCCACAGACAGGATACTAAAGTCGCGAAAGTATTGTCAGACATTGTTGGTTTTGGTCTTCTCACAGGATTACTTGATAACAAAATAAATATAGAATACAACCAGCCTTATGCTAATGCCACAATAAAGGTAAAGACCATAAAACATTAGACGAGATAAAGTAGGACATACCATAATGAAAGTTTATGACATAAAAGATAAAGGTGATATTAAAATAACACAACAACCCTGGAACACTCCTCTACCTGTATGATTAAGTATAGGTGCAAGTAGGTCAAGTAAAGAAAGTTTTAGAGATTCAAAAGGTACCAAAACTTTTTGAAGAAAAGTGTGACATTACTTTGGATTTGATGCCTGACTCCAGCACTTTGAAAGACAAACATGGTGTCCAGTGCTGTTATAGACTTGTTATTTATAGGTTGGATACAAAATGATGATTGACTTTTCTCACTTGCAGAATACACCATGACAAATACTCAGGGAGTGATTTAGAGACGTTAGTATTTGTAATGCGTATGCATGAGTGTATCCATGAATAATTGCAACTCTGAACCACTGTTATTACTTTCTGTGACCCCACGAATCTCTCTCGCTCTCTCACTGTATTACAGTCAAAGTATATTTCTGTGCTTGCTTATTCACATGTTCCCATAACAGAGGGCTGTAGCTGCCCCCATGTTTGACATCATTACTCATCCCATGGTGCAAATTGTCAGTACACCAAAAGTGGTCACAGATATTATTTTTACAATGTTGATGTATAATGGATCATCATCTGATGGAATTCACATTTACAGTTTTTATACAGTCAGATGACCCTCATCTCTTGCTTGTGTGTTTATCCGCTCAAAGCAGATGGCTGTGTGGGTTTTCATTCAAATGTAGAGGGACTGTCATGTTTGTGTGAAAATGCACAAACACCCGCCTGCATAATACGTATATACATGGGTGTATATGTAAAGATATTTCCATCATAAAACAGTTTTACACAGTTCTCACTAAAGACGCTTTTTTTTTTTCCAGTTTGACAGCCTCTCGTAAGATGAGCTGTGTTCCCATCAAGACCACACAACATAATTAATATAACGAGCGTTTCACTTTCGCTTCTTCTCAAGTCACATTATGCTCCCTTCTGTCATCCTCACTAATTTTGGTCTCAAAGTGGAAACATTTAAAGGCATCAATTCCTCGCGGAGGTAAACCATCACATCCATAATGATATCATTTAGATACGGTGGGTGTTAATGCAGCTCCAGGTAACGCTGCATGAGACTGAACACTCCCGAACCTCAGACACAACGAGCAAACAGGTGACTCAGTGAAGACTTTTAAATAACATTTTCTGACAGCAGCCTCTGGCATATGGGTCAGACTTGGGTCACATTTGATGATGAGCTCTTCCAGTACCTGTTGCTCTACAGTATCTGTCATTTTAATGCAGTCGGTGCTTTCTGTGAAGGTCTCGATTAGATGAGGAATGCCCTCATAATTTTTTTTTGCCCTAATTATGCAAGATCACAGACCTAAATCATCTGTGAGCTGTTTGGTGGCACATGTTCATTCTTCTGTATAGTTGAGTGCTTTGCTCTGGATTTTTCGAGG
>JAOXYL010000100.1:17739892-17754346 GCA_028564955.1 Terapon puta | reverse complement strand
AATGCTTTTATCCATTAGTTTCCATTTTGAGCAAGTTATTGCATTACGTGACATGTTTTTGCTTCACAACTAAATTTTACTTTGTTCTTTATCCACAAAGCTGGAAACTATGGTGACTGAAAGCATTGACAAAAGTTCAAAATAATCAGCTGATTATTTGCTGTATTTGGATTACCAGGGTTTGCATTTTTTCATCACTAGCTTTAATATCACCTCTTCTCTTTGGGTTTTTTAGTTCTGGCTACGCATGCTGTCTTTCCACCCTCACTTCGCCACCTTGAGCAGTGCTAGGAGTGCTAGGTATTTGGTACAGTGTTGTGTCTTGGTATATGATGTGCTCTGTTGTTGTTACTGTTGTTGTTGTTGCTGTTGTTGCTGCTGCTGCCCAACCTTTCTGGAAGCCCGCAGAACTCAACGTAGGTCCCTGCACCTCTCTCACTTCTGACACTGCATGGCCACTGTCTCACTTTAATGATCCTTTTCTCAGGAGGAGGGATGGTGTCACTGATCGGAGCAAACAAGCTAAGAGCTAAACATCTCATAACCCTTGATGCACTCTCATCGGACTCAACAAAGGCCACAGTGTGAAAAAGAAATATTAAGTCTTTATGTCTTTCAGCAGTTTTTGTAGCACATTTTTGTTAGATGATTAAGATGGTGAGACCTTCCAGGCTCTTCCTTATGACAGTGAGTGTAATCAGTTTACATAACAGATCAGAGATGCACTGAAATGAATCACACAGTGCTTAATTATTTAGTGTGTCCTGTCTGCTGCGGCCAAAGTTAAGGAGCCTTTCGTCTGGGTCGTCCCACATCTTTGCGGTGATAAGTTAAAAAAAAAAAAAACTGTGTCGAAATAAAACACACGGTGAAAAGAATTTGGGGGTTTTATGTACAAAATCAGTGCTGGGTGATACATATCAAGGACACATGATAATGCCTGAGACAAGGTCACTGTCTCTAAAAAGGCTCAACATTACATGAATGCCCTACACTGTTGTGAATCATGCGTCTCTGTTCATTCTTCATGGTGCTTTAAATCCCTCCATCTTCCTTCACGATTCAATAAAAACAGTGGTTCCCAACAAGCCAGCTGGTGGTTCGTCAGATTTGGTCAAAAACAAACAAACAAACAAGCGAAAAACATAAAATCTTTGTATGGCTTCCATAAAAATTATTAATGTATTTCAGGAACAGCACTTCTAATTTCGTACTTCCTAGTGAGTGGTGACACTTCAACATGAAGATGTATTTTTAAAAAGGAGCCCACTGACGCCGACTTATTGTTAAAGTTTGTTGCCCCTTTATAGGGTGCTGCAGATTGCTGTTTTACAATTTATTAATACCACTGAAGTTAAATGCACCGAAACAGTAAATGCAAAATCAATTCTTGAATTATTCAGAATGTTAGTTTTAAGCCCTAATTACTCTCCTTTACCCTCCTTAACTGAGCCCTTGATGAAATTTAAGGGACCCTGATTGAGGGAAGTTCAGGCCCTGAGGCCGGAGTAGTTGGGAACTACGACAGTAAAACACGCTTACTGTACCATGCATACATGGCCTTCATGGTTATGGGAGCAAAATTTCACATTGACATTGCATCAACAAACTTTACATTTCGCACCAAAACCTGATGCAACGTCACATTGCAGAGAGCACAGTGATGGTGTCATTCAGCAAAAAGAGAGCACTGTTTCTGTTTCACAGCAGAATAATTCAAATGTGATGCCACCACGGTCAAATAAGCAGATCTCTTGCGCCAAAAACCTCCATTTCTGTTGGCTGAATATGTGGACCACAGGCCACATTACAAACTCAGACCTGCAAAGCTAAGGGCGCATGAGTGAGCTAGCTTCTTTGGCAGGAACAAATTCTTTAATTTCTCATTTGCTTGGGCTCCCCCCACCCCCCAGTTTGCTTATCCTCTAATTTGTTGCCTTTGCACTTCATTGCCAACCTGTCATCCCACCTTCCTTTCTCTCCTTCCTTCTTTCCTTCTTTGTTTCCTTCTGTCCCTCGTTCCAGGACTTTTTGGGTCAGACGTTCTGTACTCTTGGGGAGATTGTTGGATCACCAGCTAGTCGACTGGAGAAGTCGCTGGGGTGAGTAAGAGTTTCAGCCAATTTTCTCACTGCCTCCAAGTGTGATTGAGGAACACCATGCTGTGCTAAGAGGGGAGTTAAGACAGAAGAAAAATGCTTCAGACCCAAATACAATGACCGTTCTCAGGTTTACAGCTTAACTGAATTTGTAAACGGAAATTTATAGAAATGGACTAAAGAAGGCGTTCGGTCGAGTTTGAAGGAGAGGACATAAAACTCAATTAGGGAAAGAAAGTGTGGCAAGAGGAGGTGGAGGAAGAAGAGGAGACACAATGGTGATTTAGCGAGTCCGGAAAGGAAAAGACATTGATCAGACAAAAGAAGGAGAGGAAGGGAGGGGGAGACAACGCATCCTACAGATGTTTTCCACCGATAATTATTGTCATTAAAGAAAAGGGTGAAGCGCGGAGCAAAATTACCCAAATTACCGCTCGTCTCCTCAGCTTGTGCTCTCACGCTGGCAGACAAAAATGTAGCGTTAATGGGGTATCCTGTAATCTGTCTTTATACATCTATCATCCATCATCATCATCATAAGTCTGCTGGGCTCTTGCGCAATTCAGGTGAAGCTGTTTAAATGCTCCATTCAGAGAGATCTCAGCTCTGGACATGTTACCATGGAGAACATGAAGAGGGAATATTTGAATACTGATATTCTTCCCCAGCTGGTAGATATAGTTTCTTTTTTAATACTACCAACCCAAGATCATAAATAACATGTTTACTCAAAGATATTTACAGTGCATGAAATCTGTTACAATTAGCATTAACATTACATGGAGAGGAAATGCTATGCTTAATAATACAGTTTAGGGCTAGAGGAGGGGGTTTCTGTTATCTACATGCCACAGAGGCTTGCAGAGGAGCCAACGTGCACCTCCTAATGCATCTCTAAAATCTCAGCTACTCCATGTGTGTCTGCAGTCCTGTGTGAAAGCCATGCGTCTGAAACACAGTTTTCTTTTCAGCATGTCAGCCACACTTTGTAGCTAATCCAGGGTTTTTTTTATTGTTTATCTAGCTTGAGAAACAGAATTTTCCAACCCATGAAGGGGCACTTCATTTTGAAGTTATTTTGAATTCATCATTGCCAAATTTGGGGTGACTTTTTAGTTAAAAATATAGATCATGTCCTGATTCTTTTTTTTTAAATGATCAATTAAAGTATCTGGTTTACAACAGATTTCCTCCTCTGGACACCTCTGTTTCCGGTGCTGTTTTGACACCGCTATAAAGCATTCATAGCAATGTTTCATTGACAGACACCTGAGTAGTCATCTGCACATCGTGCTTGCGCTCACAGACGGCAATGCGTTTCAGGCATCACATCTGCTGTTTTGACTTTGTCATCGCCTGTGATTTGCAAGAGAAGCAGATGTCTCACATATATATGCCATGGCAGTAATGTACATTGCATGAAGCATACCAAAAACTCTCCTACAGCACACCCCTGATGATGACACAGTTGCAAAAGTGTTACAGAGACATGACAGCGTGTGCCTGTGTGTGTTTTCCCCACAGTGCACTTTTGATGTTGTTTACTTAAGGGGACTTTAGTAGTGCAAATATAAGTGTGCCCTAAGCCTCTATATTAAGAACATAAACCTTAATAATGCTATTACAAGTTTAATGTCAAACCATTTATTTTTTAACTGAGAATTTACATGGTGTGGTTAGAAAAGGAAAGAGAACCCTTGCCAAATTATTCATTTTTAATTTGAGACTCTGCAGCTGAGAGATAACACAGTTGCTTGCCAAATTTTATTCTTATAGCAGCCTTTAATCTTTCTTTAAAGGCTGAAAAAAATATAGCTCTTCCCATGGTGGAAACTTCTGAAAAAAGAAAAAAAGAAACTTTCTTTTTGTAGCAGATAGTGTGCATGTTCCTTTGAAATTGTCCACCAAACTATCACAACTCTGGCTGTTGGCCGATCATAGAAAAAAAATGGAAAAATAATGTTTATTGTGGTGATTTCGCACCATTTCATGGATTAGATGTTTATTTCCAAACACCGCTTTCAGATGAAAGTTCAGTAAAACTGTTGAGCAGCAACTTCCCAAATTATAATGGAGAGGCTGTGCAGCGGTTTTGTTTTTGAAGGAGCATCGTGAAGCACACTGAGCGCCCTCACACACACACACACACACACACACACAGAGAGCATGAAATGATACATTGCCCTGATAGATATGCTACCCAGTGGAGTTGTTTTCATGTTTCGGTGGAAATGAAGAGTGATTCATATTTCATTGCTTGAAAATGTCAAGACATTTGTCTAAGCTGTGCTGAACCAATGAGAGAGTGTTTTAGAGTGTGCGTTTGTTTTTCTGTCGCAACCACTCGTCTACTTCTCTGCTCACCTGCACACACGAGACTCAGTGAAATAAATCTTTGTCCGAGAAGTGAGTGAAGAGATCTTTGGTAGCATTAGTCTGTTGAACCATCTGTCTCTCTGACTGTCCTCCTCTCCCTAAATCTATTCATTTTGTCGCAAATACACAACAACCTTTCCCTGAAATAATGTAGACATGTACAATGAATTGACTTAATGAATCCTGTTCCTTGGTTAAATGGCATATGAATGCATAAGAGTGTATTTTATTCCTTTTCTTCCTGTTCTTTTCTCTCTGGATAATTGTAATGGCTTTAATCTTCCTGAAATGAGTGCTTGTTTAATTAGGCAGCAGGCGTTTTGTTTTTTTTATCATGGAAAAAAGGCTCCTGAAGGTAAAGAGACACAGAGAGGAGGAGGAGGAGGAGGAGGAGGGATGAGGCGGTGTGGAGAGAAAAGGTGACATCAATGACCATTCAGAGAGTGGTCTTCGTGTTTGAGGCACCTGTACACACAGACAGAGACAGAAAACGCTGCCGTCGTGGAAGAAGACTCAAAACAACCTGCAATCTCCAGTCTGATTGTACGGAGACGGACAACACAAGTCGGCAGGAAGCGGCAGGAAGAAGCATTAGAATAGAGGTGAAGAAGAAAAGGACAGTCAACAGCAAATCACTCACACAGATGCACTGTGTTTTCAAGAGTATTCAAACACAAGGATTATTCACCTCATTCACCTCAAATCTTCAGTGAAACATCCTCTGAAACACACGCTGTATTTGTTTATCACTCAGCTAACTGCCAGTACACGCAAATGCCACAAACATAAAGTTGTGACAGGACTCTTGCTGGGTGTTTTTTTCCCATTTTTGAATGTGTGACACTTTCCAATTTCCACTTAGTTTAATGTCCCTTATATGGTTACAGATGCTGAAGAGGCTTTCTCTTGAACAGCCCTGCGTTGTTCTCAGGGGTCTTGCTGTCACCAGAGGCCTCCACCTTGATTGATTTTTGCATCTACGTGCTTGTGTATTCCGGTATCACAATCTCGAGGAGACTGAATTGTATTGTACTGTGCCGTGTAATTAACATTGACTAATAATGAATGTATCAGATAGTGTGGCCTCAAAGGCTCCTGTCAGTCTTTGTTTATCGCACTGTATTATTTACAGATTCCCTTTGAGGCCACTCGAGCACAGAGGGAACACACAAAAAGCCAGACAAACGCAGACGCCGGAGTCAGTTCAAATTAATGTGGTGTGTGTGCCAGAACGTGTGTGTGTGCATGTGCGCGTGTGTGCATGTATGCATACCTGACATTTAAAGCAGGATACGTATGCACAGGTATGCTCAGGGTCATCCCCTGGCATAAAGTTATAAATAACAATTCACTTTGATAAAATCAGCGAAACCACAGGACATCCTTTGGCTCATCATCAGTAGTTGTGGTTTTCAGATGCTGAGAAGGAGTGAATTCGAGCATGGGGATGAGATTTGATAAACTGTTCATCTTATTGTTTCATTCTTGTTCTTGTTTATCAGATTTTATCCTATGGGTCACAGAGAAAATCCACATTTATCGCATCAAAACGCCTCAAGCAAACCTTGAAAAGTCACAGCTTTATCTGTTGTGTTTGGTGCCGTAACATTTGTACTGAAAGGTCCAGCCGAGCGCTCTGTCTGTGGCCTGAAAACAATGTCTGAGTTTCCATCAGTGAGGACTGTTTCCTTGGCAACATCAACTTCCTTGTCATTCAGCAGGTGTACTGTGAGGCAATCATAATTAATCATCATTACTTTCATGCCGAGTGGTGTTTGGTGGATCGGTAAAACTTGCTGAGCTGACCTTAATGATTTTGCAGATCCCGATCAGTAAGCTTGAAACATAAATGCTCCTTTTGACTTGCAGTCAGAGTATCAGACCCTTTTCTTGTCTGTAGCACGTGACTTCTCCACTCCCTAAAATGTTAATGAGACTAATTCATAGAGAGTGTATGTGTGTGTCTGTGTGTTTGAGTGTGTTAGAGAGATAGAGAGAAAGAAACAAGAGAAAAACAGAGCGCTTCCGCCAAACAAGACATTTGTTTCATCTGAACATCAAAGGCGCTCTGCTCTTTTATGATTGCTTCAGATTTTACAGTCCTCTCTCGCCACAGGCCTCAAATGCATATTTCATTAAAGAGATTAAAATTCTCTCATGATTTATATTTACATAGAAAAATAATTTAAACTGCAGCGATAAAGCTAGCTGCACACGTGCCATTTGTTTGCTTTGCTCTGTAAAATTTAGTAAAGGCTGAGGGGCATGAGTGCTGCATGCGTCACATCATACAAAATGGTCGTCCTCTTTGTTGTAGATCTACAGATGTACAGTATGAACAACATGCATCCATGCACACTGTGTGTCGGGAGGATTTTACAATCTTCACACGTATGTACACTATAATATTACAACCAAAGACTTAGAGTCTTAGAGTATATTTAATTTATTGCTTTTGTGTGTTCAGTTACATTTTTCTCTTTGTAATTTGTCTCATTTAAATGTTCTTAATTGCACACCCTGTTTTTTTCAGGCGTTTTAATTTTATCTTCTATTTCTATGAATTTGATGATGATTAAGAAATTCCTGCCAATGCAGGCTTACAGGTCCATGTGTTATGAAGTGATGACACTGCAGTCTGGTGTTATTGGCCAATCCAACATGCACATTGGGTGAAAATGTGTCAAACATCAAAGAGTGTCTCCGCATATGTCTGCTTCTGCATAGATGGAGCTTCAGAACGCACACAGAGTTTTATGAGGCAAGATCTTGTTCGAATCTTGTCAGAAAAGTGCACAGTTGTTTTGGAGCCATAATTAATTTGAGAGGAAGGTGTTGATGTCCAGAATACCGAGCGTGTGTGTGTCTCAGGAGCCGAGCCAGACAAAGCCATTTTCATGCATTTAGAGCAAACAGCGCCTCACTGTGAGAGTGAAATATGGCCTATTATATTATCATAAGAGGTATGACTTGGAGTTATACAAACATCCCATCAGCTAATTTAGCATTCTCATGCTGCTCTCTTCTAGTGTGACTGCAAACAAAATGTTTACACAAGTGAGAAATTAACTGTGCAAAGGATCCTCAAGTTTCTGCTGGGCTTGCAGTGGGGAGAAGGCCTGTCATTGCAGGGAATAGCAAATTTGCCAGTCAACTGCAGTTTTGCTGATAACATTGGAGAAAAAGGGTCTGAATGCAAACTGTTTGATTACCAGCTTATTCCCCTGCTTAATTTAAATCCTCGTTTATTCCTTTAGAGGACATGACAAGTAGCAGCCCTGGACTCCCCTCTTTGCATTAAAAAATCATTTACCTATTTTTCTTATCTATTATTCACTCTACATTTATCCTCTCACAGCGGTATTGCTCCAGGCAGCTGTCTTTAGAGAGCTTTATCAGTAATTCAGCAAACATCTGATTTCCACAGGTCATGGACACAGTATATTTTACTGAGTCCAACACAGCTCTGCAGAGCTTGTGTTATTATCTTATTATTTATAAAATATATTATCTTTTGTTTACATTATACATTGTGTCCAGTGAAATTTTAGAACATGAACAAGATAGATCAGCACGCAAGATTGCCTCTGCGGTTCCTAATCAAGATTACTGCTGGATGAATTCATCCAAGATTTAGCTCAGATATTCATGTCCCCTGCAGAGTGGGTGTTTTAACATGTATTTAGCGCTAATTAGAAAATTTTAGTTACATGGTGAGTGTGGTGAATGTAATACATGCTAAACATCCACATGTCAACATTGTCATTGTGAACAAAACATTCTCTTTCCATTAGAGGAGGCCAGCATTTGTTCTTATCTATTTATAAAGCACTTCTACAAAACTTGCCCTTATACTTGACACCACTTATTGACTGGTGTGCTGCAGGTTCCTAGAATTAACACTGATCTGGGAATGACTACATTTAGCCTCTTTGCACCACACACCACACACTTGAACAAATTCCAGTGAGCTTTGAAGCTTGATACTTCCAGTGGGTTGATTCAGAAATCACTTTTAGCTGTTACTGTTTTTAACTTGTCTGAGAAAAACTTTGTCACACTTTGAAGTTGTGGCAAACACTTACATTTGGATGCTCAAAACCAAACAAAAAGCATGCTGCCACAAGCACTTACTGAACTCCAATTGGGTCATATTTCATCTTGTCTCTTCAATTGCCCAAACTCTCTTTGAACCATACTTCATATACAGTATTTATATAAAGCTCTTCCGAGTCTACCAAGAATAACCCACACACACAACAATTGAAAATGAGCTATAAAACATACTGTGATATACCACACCAGATATCAAAAAAGAAGAAAAGACAAAAGTTAGATAAAGAAAATCGCTTGCCAAGCAAAGCTGAACCATCAAACCCTCTGAAAAAACAAGACAACCGAGACAAACTGATAAAACCTTGGTTGGAGCATAAAAAGGGTGAAAATTTTAGTTTTATTGTAATTGTAATTTGTTCAGGGTTGTTTGGCTGTGTACATTTTTCTGCAGGGCCTCCCATGCACCTGCTCAGTTTGCATCGTGGAGCTGACCACAAAAAACATAGTTTTCAACCGAAGCCCACAGAGCAGCCTCACCGCAGCAGATGGGGGTTAAATGGCTCACTCAGGGGCACAGACAGCTGAGAATTATTGTCATCTTCAGTTTTTCCTCACAGCATCACTCCAACTCATTCAGACTGCATGCTTGCTTTTTCCCTGACCCTCCGGCTGCTACTGTCAGCCTCTCCAACCAACTATGGTTGTAGCTTTTTATTCACTTCAGGACATTTGTTTATGCATCATCGTTCACTGGATTGGTTTTTCAGTACCTACTAATTGTTGGCTCTGTTTTATCTAAGACCACTTCTGGTTCAGACAATAGAAAATATATTCCTTACAGAATGATTGCTGTGTTGCTTTATGTAAACAGAGCACTTAAAGAGAAGCGTGCAGATGTGCAGGAGCATCTTATTAGGGACCGCAGAGGACAAGGGGATGCAATGGAGATGAATTAGTTCCACAAACAGCGAAAGGAGAGCAGAGGAGAGGAAAGTGGAGTCATGACTAAAAGTGCAGAGAAGACATCAGAAAGACGTCGGGAGGGGGCGATGAGGAAGAGGTGTGTTTGAGCTTGCCTGGCCTTTTAGCGTTTGCGTAAGTCCCCGAATGTCAGAGTAGATTACAAGAGCATGGTAGCAAAGTGGAGGGCAATGATTTGTGAATGTGAATGGAGGCATGTGTGCAGAGGCAGGATATACCCAGCTGAGTACGATGATAAACCAAGCCCGACACCACAGTCCCTCTGTCTCCAACGAGTGGCCTCAGGCGCTCCCAGATGAAGTGACAGATACGGCAGGATATCTGCAACCATGGGAACCTTTGGGATGGGATACTGCTCTGTTTGTAGAGTGTGTTTTGATTATTGGTGTCTGTTGTCATAATAGATGGCTCAGTGTCGCAGTTTGAGAGATCAGATATCATCTTTAAACAGCATATCTTTCATTTAAGAGGATCAGTTAAAAAAATCTTAGGGTGACACTTGGTAGGATTAGAAGAAAGTGCTTTTAGGTTAAGATCATTTCCAGGTCAATTCTGCTCTCTTTATGGCGTGAACCAGCTTGGCCTTTACTCCGGCGTCACTTGTTCTAATTGTCTCTCTTTAACTCGCTTGTACTTCTTCTGTTTACTTATCTTTTTTGTCAACTGTTGTTTTCCTGTTTCTTGCTTGTTTGGTTGTTGTTTTATCAAGTAGCGAAGCCTGAGCAGGAGCAGTGATCGACGTGTGGTCAGATACTCAGCATGGCCATGTCTGCATGCACCTGCACCTGACTCATGACCCTCACTGGCCACTTTATTAGGTACACATGTACAATCTGATACAATCTTCTGCAATTAAGTGTAATTTTATGATACATTTTTATGTTCTTTTTTTTTTATACTGTCATAAAGGTTTTAATTTTATAGTTATAATTGAGGTCATAGTTTATGGTTGTGTTTGACCGGGCTGCATTATAGTGCAAAGTGTTTCTAATATTCTGCCCCTCTCAGGTATGTAAATGCCACCTCTCAGTAGTAAATAAAATGCTGCAGAGCACAACATCTCTCAGTAACAAACGTCTAAATTAGTTTACGCATGTCGGACATGAACCTGAAGCTGAAGACTTTAATAAAGATTAACCTTATGGCAGGGCTATTATATTAGACTGTACTGATGCACCTCATAAAATAGCTACGAATCTGCATCCATGCCAAAGCATTCACTGCACTGTGATAAATGTTGGACACATGAAGGCATTTCTCAGTAAGCACTGCCTGACTGCTACACATGTATGAGTAAATGGTGGCCCCCATATATAAAAGATACTTTCGACATGCATGATAAATATTTTCACTTCTCAGTGAGATTTTTCCAATCTTACCTTCTGCAAAAAAAGAAAAAAAAGCAAAGCAAGCAAGTTTAATGGCTCTGTAGGCTTCACAGCATTTTTCAATTCCACACTCGCTCCTCTTCGTATTATTTATACTGAAAGCAACATAGTTTACATCACCTGTGAAAATTGCACAACAGAAATACAAGCAACTATCACATATCCTGAGTGCTAAACTGTGGGCTGCTTGTGAAACGCGCAGCATCCTGAGCCACTGAGAAGCCACACTGGGAGTGGAGGCTGCAAATATGGCCTTAAGCCATGCTTCAGTCCCCCAGTGTAGTGTTGAGTTGGTGAAGTGTTTGAGCTTGTAAGGGGAGATGCATCTGAACGTGACATTTACTGTTAATGTTTAATGTCGAAGATGCTAGGAATATTTGCTCTGATAGTCCAATAACATGGCATTTTCTATCTGATGGACAATTTTGCTGTTACAGCATACTGCTTATACAGTTCAGTTCATTTTATGGTCATGAGCCGGGTCCCTGATGGATCTCTTTACTCCTGACATTATTTTCATCATTGTAGCCACTGTTTGAACCTCTCCACTGTGTCCTCTTCACTTCTTCAGACCTAATTTTAACTTGGAGGCTTGAGATCCGTTTCCAGGAGTCAGAATGATGGATTCTACTGGCTTATTTCCCAGTTTAACATTGATTTGTGTGTTCTTAGAGGGCAAACTACAGACTTTCCACTCTAAGATTCAGAATCAGACCTACAGTCAAAGTTGTGGGTTTTTCAGACTTCTTTGCCTGTGTGTTTTTCTTGTTTTCTGACTGTGGGAGAGATGCCTTTGTCAGCAAGAGATTGTTTCATTATTCATGCAAACACAATACTACATACTGACACTTGTGAGTCATTTTTCTACATCACACCTATAAGCCAATGAGCAGCACCTGCTGGGCAGCTGACATTCAACTGCCTTGCTCAAGGGCAGCACAGTGATGGTTGTTTGGGAACAGGGATTTTCATTCATTCTTTCTGCCCAGACTTCTCCAGCAGGTTTAAAAATTGAACAATTTGATTCTCTCTGCAGGCCAGGTGTGTCTGTCCGACTGTGTCTGTTTCTTTACCCTCATCTTTTTCCATTCTCTGCTTCTCATCTCTGCTCTCTCTATTCCCCACTCACCTCGCCTGTCATAAAACCACACATCTCTTTCTGTTGGTATGGCTACCAGCTATTTCTAACCCAGCCACTCCACTCATCATTACCTATCTGGGATATGCAGATGCACACGAACACAGGCCCCAGGAAGGAAAAATAAGAGCCATCTGTAGCAGCTCCAGTTGGCTTCTTCTTCGGGTGACATTCTTGTGTGATAAGACACTCATGTATTTTGGGCTCCCCTGGAAAAAGTGACATTTTGTTCTGTTTATGAGAATAGAGCTCCCAGCTTTGCGACTCCTGGACCGTAGATTGTTGGCTGCCTTTTTGGTTGAATTATTCGGCCTGCAACAGGTGCAGGCTCAGTCAAAACTGGTGATAGCTGGTGTTGCTTTACACTTTGAGACCAGTGTTACCATAGTGACTGTACCTTGTTTACAGAGAGTTAGTAAGTTTGGACTTACACCTTACTGGACAGCATTCAAATGACGGCTGACAAAACCAGCTTGTCTATAATGTGTAAGAGATTATTATCTGACCTGAGTCTTCAAAATGCTGTTCAGTAATAATGTAAACTGGGATGGTTTTAACAGTATGCCAAGCAGCTCTGAATATCTCTCTGTGTTTGCTTATATAAACAGAAAGACATATCATATTTATAGAGGACTTGTAGTTAAAGCATGGATGATATCACCAAGATACCTTGCATAAATAAATAGCAAATAGCGTGCCCTTCAGCAGCTTCCATGTTGAGGAGGTAAAATGGATGACAGATTTGTCATTTTCTTATAGACTGTCTTCTTATTGGTTATGGCAAAAAACAACAAAAAATCCTTCCTCTTCCAACAAGACATCAGTATGAACATCATGTCAGACTGACTCAGTGCAGTCTGGCTTCACTAAAAAGCTAAATTTCACATGCCCTCCTGTTTGTCAATGTGTAAAGAAAGATTTAAGACATAAGATTTAAAGACAAATCCAAGCAGCAATACATGCTGAGAAAATATGAGCACTGCTATGTGGGCAATAGAAACCCATCTGCAAGGATTCATTCCCAAAATTGTCTGAAGATACGCGTGCACACACACACACACACACACGCATCTGTGTTTTCCTCCTCTGGCACGGTGCGCTAATGGAGGTCTGGAACAGTGGACTGATAAAGCTGTCATACCACCTCTCTCTCTGCTTCTTTCACTCTCTAACACAGTGATAAATCAAGTCTCTCCAATGGCATCACATTCACAAAGAGACTTCTGTCTACGAACACACGTGTACACACCGGCGTGAACACAACACACACACGCACACCACGGACAAACACATTAGATCTGGGCTCCTCTGCTCGGGCTTTGAGAGTGGCTATTCATAGCACCTAAAAACAATCCCCTCAACTCATCCCTCTTTGCTTTATTCCACCATGCATCTTTCACTCTCTCATCCTCTATCTCACTCTCTCTCTCACACACACACACACTCACATGCTCGTGACTCCCTCTCACACTGGACGACATTCCAGTGGCTCCGGCGGCAGCGCTTTGCTCGCTCTCTGGGGAAACCTTCAATGGTGGTCTGGGTCACTGTCACATGAGTAATGTCTGTTGTGGGAATAACTGCCCTGCAGAAAGAGGGTTTCCTTCGAGACGAAGACCGTACAGTAAATATGAGGTATAAGACTTATTTCCTTTGGGGGGTTTTGGTGGTCAGAAAAGAGTAATGGCCAAGAGCGTAATTACTACTAGAGGGCTCCTTTTCCACATGAGTACCTAACCTCTTCCTCGACATTCCTCTCAGCTCCGCAGTATCTTCCCGTCTTTAAGGTCTCAGTTGATGGGTAGCTGGTGTTTTTTTCATAAGGCTGCAGCTGCCCCTCTGTCTTCTGGCAGGTCTATATTAAATGTGGCTGCGGCAGATCTGATGAACAGAAGACGAAAGTACAGATACCAAGTCACAAAGTTAAAGTAAAGGCAAACTTAGTTGCGAGTGACAAGATCTCCTCAACTCAAATGGATTACATGGCTCTGTACGGGCTTGTCAAGCGGAGATGACTGAATCATAGTTTTGCAAATGTGACTAGGCACAGCAGGCCTGTGAAGTTTTGGCCTTCTCCGTGTGGCGATGCCACGAGCATGGGACTCCAGTGAGAGGCACTCAGCATGTGAAGATTTCTTGAAAAAAAACATACAAGCAGTGGTGTTAAAAAATGGGGTGAGCAGTGGCTATAAGCTGCACGTCAGGCTAACTAGCAGCTTCTCATATTAACTGAATATTTCCTCTGAGGCCTAAAACATTAACAAGTCTACAACATTAACAAATAGTAATTTGTGGGGTTACAGATTATTGTTGTTGGGCTAAAGGTTAAAATAGCTGTGAAAGGTCCATTGAGAGTCCCAGCTGCTAGTTGATGGCTGTGGAAGAAAGAGATCTTTTCAAGCGTGGCTGCAATCTC
>JAOXYL010000100.1:17622397-17632481 GCA_028564955.1 Terapon puta | reverse complement strand
AATATCATGATATTAGATTAAAGGTAGTTAACTATCTTGTATTCTTTTAACCAGGGATGCACTAACCTTTTTCTTTTTCAAGATATGTCCAGTACTGCTCTCTTTTACCCAGATATAAAATTTGTATTCCTCACTGTGTGGAGCTCATTGCAATCAATTTTAGTGTTTTGTGTTTATTGCTGTGACACTTCCATTTGTTTCCAGGAGACTTAGTTTCAAGGTAAATTGGAAAGCAAAATCTACATCCATGTACCCTACATTCATTTTCTAGAAAAATGACACTGTGGCATAACAAACGGTACGTATCTTCATCATTTCCCTAAACGATTGCTCACAGTGAAAAATCCATGATGCTGCAGCAACGGTCTTCAATGGCCATCGGCTTAAATCAGAGTAATTTGTTTCAGCGCATCACGTTCCTCACTGAGTACACTGACGGAACATCACTGACTCACTGGCAGCACATTAGTAGTTACTGAGTATAGCCATACCTTTCTGGACGGTCCCAAAGATCACTTAAGCTCCTGCCAGCTTACAATATATGCTTTCATTTCCCCAGTCCTCCAGAGGCGTGTTGGTTCTTGAGATAAAGCAGGGATCACAGCAATACAGATGTAATCCTGCTGTCTCCTCTCTTTGAAGAACAGATCGATGTGTTATAGGGCACTCAGACACAAGCTGCAGGATATGTGAGGTGTGAGAAATTAATAACATATCATTATTTATTTTTCAGCTCATGCTGTGTGTGCGGGTGTGTGAGTGATAGGGGTCCAAAAAGAGATAGCTGGAAAATGAAAATGTTTCCAGAGAAATCATGTTTGCCACTGTAACTACTGCCCCGTGTATTCACAAGGCAGATGACAAATTATTCATTTGTACCTAAACACAGAGTGCTGTAACCTGTGGTTTGCAATCAGGTTTTTGTCAGTGTCTTGATGTTGTAATATAAAGACTCAGCCACATTTCAGGATCAGGGTTGCCACTAACCTGACTGTGAATGACTAAAGAAATAATGGTCAGGCACAGTTGTAAGATACTTCTCATGTTGCCTTAACAATAATACAATGATGACCTTTTTCTGATCTAAAATGTTTTGCCAGCCTTGAGGCGATGCTCCATGTCTGCTCCACCTACACAGTCTACACAGTTTCCAAGACTTCCCAGTTCACCAACTCAGAAACTGTCAGGGGAAAACTAAAACTGTGAGCTCTGAATCAGCCAGCTGTCAAGAAAAAAAGCAGCCTCTCTCTGACATTTATGAGAGAGATTGTTTTGCACAGATTCCTCATGACAAAGATTAATATCATTATATAATATTATAGGTTAATTTTATAGGTTTTTACTGCACTGAAATAGCAGAAATATTTTCATTTCATTTATTGGCGAAGTACAAACCAAACTCTGAGCAAGCAGGAATCATTTAGGCTTCACACAACAGGAGATGCGAGAACACTCTCTGACTGAATAAACTAATTGATCTAAATCAGACGTTAGATCAAGACTATGGCTGGGGCAAATTATAAATATGGTGTAATATCATGATATGGTCTGCAATAGGTTATGGAGGCACTGCTACCAGTATCATGACTATTAGTAGTAATAGTAATAATGAGGAAGAGGTGTTTTTCTTTCTGTGAACTGTTTTGCTGGAAGTTAACTTTTTTTGATTGATGGGGGATAGATGACAGGACTGATACCACTGCCATGTTTGTGTGGTAGATACAAAGCTGCTGTCAGCTGCGGGTTAACTTAAAGGTTCCCTGTATCTGTGTCTGACCTCTAGTATCACGATGAAGCTGTTCTGTAGGTACCTGCCTCGACTGTGATATACAGCAATGAACCAGCAGAGGTAGCGAAGAAGAAGGCTGCGTCCACGTAAACATGAGTGCAAAGAATCTAGATTTAAACTTTTACAAAAGAACTGATTTTGTAAATGTTTTATGGGGAAGAAAATGGATCTGTCACATTTGCACCTTCAAGGACACACACAGTGAGTTGTGGTGAGAAACACTTAATGAAAATATAGCTTTTAAGTTTTTACAAGTAACTTACTTAGCATACAGACAGGAAACAGGGAAAGAGCTGCCTAGCAACACAGTACAGCTCCTATGATCTCTACAGCTCATTAATTAACATGTTATATCTCATCTGTTTGATCAGTAAACAGCTGAAATACACACACAATAAGCTGTAGTGTTGCAGGTTTATGTTCCCAATATTTCAAGCATTGAGCTCACAGTGACCACGCAGTAAGAAAGCAAATCATATCCCTCAAAGTGATGAACTATACCTTCAAGGCAATTTAGATATAAATCATGAGATGTTCATGAACTGTGTTAACAAGGACTACTGAAAGGAAATACTGCTTCCTTTCAGTAGTCTATGAAACTAAAAACTGCTCAAATACAGGAAACAGATTAACTGACTGATTCTTGTCTTGCGAAAGATTATAGGCCCATATAAAGTCATTTGGTGAAATTGACACAAGTTAAATTCATTCTTTGTGTTGTCGTAAACTTTAGAGTTTTATAAGTATAGTGGTGTCAAGTAAACAACAGCACAGACTGGACTATTAGAAAGTCTTGTCTCCTGGATAGGGTCGGAGTGGCCGCCTGCGAGGAAAATAGCATACAAGCTCCCCGCAGGCTGCTCTGAAGAGATGAAAGCTGCTCCCCTGGAGCCAAAGAAAACTCAATACATGTCCAGCAAAACTCGTATATCTGACACACAAAGCTGACCTGCAAAACCAAAAGCAGGCAGAGAGCACACACCACACTCCAGTTTTACTTGTCACATATAATCATACAGTGTGTGGTCATAGTGAAAGGTGGGACAGTAAGTTACAATTTGTCCAGCAGATCTGCAGCTAAAATGAGAATTTGTTACAGGACGGACAAACAACTTTTCCTGTTCCTTTCTGTCCTTTGCCACAGAATAATATACTAAAGATGAGATTCTTCATCTAAAGTGGCTTTAATTACAGTAAGTTATGAACTAATGCTCTGAGGCTCAGATATCAATCTACAAATGTGATGTAGACGCTTGTGGTGTGCCGACTGCAGCAATGTTCCTGTCTTCAATCACATTATATTCTTTTATAACCATTAACATCCAGTACCCTCTCCTTTAACTCCTGTGCAGCTACTGACCACCAACCCTCAATATCTAATATTCATGCCAGCCTCGTGGGGTATGAACTGCCACCTTAACTGAATGCTTAAACCTGAGATCCATCAACATTTGAAGAAGGTCCCTGGAGAACAATCTCACCCCACCATTCACTCAATCATTTGGCGGCTGTCAGATACTGAAACATAGCTCATGAATTAATGATGCTATCTGCTATTTTTAGATATTAAGGACATTGTGATTAATCAAAATGTCCCCTTTCATTGGAAGTTGGGAAACCAATGTGTGTTCCTAGAATTATTTTGGAAAAACTGCCTAATAAAAGTAGGCTACACTGGCATTTTGGGTGGATCTTTTAAGAATACAGTTGCAGTGATGAATCATCAGACCCCAGCTGTAGTGTGAAATATTGGCTAAGTAGCTGCATACCAATTAAGTTGACTATTTCTCTCTTGGTGTTGTTGTTGTCCTCTCTCTCCACTGACTGCCTGTTCATCTTTCATGATATCCTCAAAGTTTACTGAGTGTGTTCATCTTTGAAGCCGTGTCAAAGCTACAAATAGAATTTGAAAGATGATAAGCAGCACATGATGTGAAAGATTACATACAACTCCATCAGACTGCAGCCACGTGACAAACACACCAAAAGGAGATGTGGAAATACCAAACAGGCTCTCTGTGATCACTTTACAGTTGAACTATTATGAAACAGTACAGATGAAAAGTGTAAACTGCAACACAACTGAATTTGGAAAGAGAGGTTGTTGTTGAATTCATGCATTTTTTCATACAAAACCACAGATCTTTTATTCTGATCCTTTTGGGGGATGGAGATCTAACATATTGTTTATCTCATCACAGGGGCATTAATGCCAATATATCTCCGGGCTAGATACCACCAGAGGCACAGTAAGTGAGAAGATTTATAATCGAAAATGGATCGCATATTTCAGTTATGTGATGGGTTCAAATTAATCTCTGGAAAGCGTCCGGTTGAAGCTTATTAAGAAGCCTAATTAATTTGTCTAACTCCAGTCATGGAGAGGGAGATCCCGTTAAAGAAACACTGAGGAGAGCATGCAGACTGTTGAAAGATGGTGCATGTTTCATATAATACAGATGTATTTGTTAACACCCAGCGAAGAAGAGCGATCATTTAGAGGATGCAGCTTAAATCTTAAAAACTGCCAGTGATTGAATTACAGGGAATCCCTTTTCACGAGCCATCATCATTATTTTGATGGCTGATTACGCTACAGGGTTCTGATTTGATTGCCTGTGATTGGGTAATGTAATCACACAATAACCGAGTAGACAGCTTGTTACTATGGATAGACTTTTAATGACGGATCTGCCTTAAAGGGAAATTTACCTCTATAGCTGCTGGAATTTGATGTGGGCAATTGAAATGCAGTGTATGAACTGCATCTCCCTCAGTCTCCTGGCCCTTACTGCTGCCTGCGTCCACCATTTCCTCCCTGGCTGCACCTCAGATGTGGCATCTTGCTGCAAATCACAGTGCTGTGTCCAGGTTTGATGGGCTTGGTCTGCTTGACTTTATAATTAGGCTCAATATTCGTGACGGGCAGATGTGCCATTATACTCAGCATAGGAACAGAATACTTTGTAATGAATGTGGTAAATATCACAGGAAGGAGCAAGTATTCCTTCACACCATGAGAGGCATATATCATGAAGACGTCATTGGAAACATACTGTAGTAAAGCTACATGATAAACTGCTGCATAAACCTTGTCGAGCTATCGGTGGCTCGCTCTCTCTTACTGTCTTTAAGGATATGAAGCCATGGTGCATCCAAATTGCATCAACCAAATGTCCAAATGTATATAATTTAGCAGCCAGTGAAAATTTAATGTGTAGAAAAACTGAACATAAATTCTGATTTTATGTTTTTATCATGATGGCTTAGGCAAATTTTCATTTTCTCTTTAACATACAATTCTTTATTTTCTTTTCATTGGAGGTTCACATGTATTTGGGGAGCCACTGATGCATTTAATCATTCAAATAAAAATTAAAAATAAAATCTAAATATTTGTCCTGGCAGATGGCAGTTATGTTTTCTCAAGGGCATTCTTGAAACACAGTGAAATGGAAAGTACCCCACCAGGTGTTGTAAATGTGTCACTGCAACATAAAACATAGCGAATCCTTGGCTGTGGCTTACACGGACTTGGGACGTGTTGCTTGATAACAGACTGACTGGGTGCAGGCACATGAGTTCGGAGAGATTTCAATGTGGTTTTAATATTGATTAGTTTATTTAAATGTGCAGTAGTAGGGTTTTGAGATAGCTGGTGTTGATGGCATGACTGCAAGTTAAGAATAAAGCTGACGTTGGTACAACGTTTTGATTAGTCTTAGCTGGGAAAGCGCAGGTGTTACTAATAACACGAGGGATGTCTCTGTTTTTAAGTGTTCCAGTAAACTGTGACAGTGAATATTAGCATCAGTCACACCTGGGCTTTTCTGTTTCAGTACAGACAAAGACAGGAAGAGAGAAAGGTCAATTCTCAGTTTTTAGTGGGTATACTCATTAAAGCAAATCTGATTGCAAGTTCCCTCAAAAAGGCTTGTTTTTATTGTCTAACTGGTTTTATTGGGAACATTTCCATTTAAGCTTTGACATAAAGAGGCACCTGCCCCAGAAGCGCCCCTTGAAGGTTTGCCTGTTTCTGTAACATCACAGATCATTGGCACATTTCATGTCAGATTCATTCAGCTAGTTCTGTTCACATGTAATGCAAGACAATTACAACAGATGCTCAATTACTACTTTATTAAAAAATAACATTTAATACGCAATGATACAACACTGTACAGTGGAGTGTGTGTGCAGGGGGATCAAGGGTGTCCCAGAGAAGACTGTGAGTGAAGGGCTGCTGGTCGGCTGTGAGGACGTGCTCTAGTTTGTCTCATGCTGCATTCATCACACGTGGAGGGGCTCGCTGGTGTGCATCCCAGAGCAACAACTGAGCTTTGACACACTCGTGTTCATCTTTTTGCAGGATATTCAGGCGCAAATTGTCCTTTTTAAGTTTTTGAGCACGGTTACTGCGGTGTTTATTCCTGCAACAGACAGGGTCTACTTCAGTGGGAGAACTCACAAACCCTGAGTTTCTGACTCTGTACAATAGCCGGTTAAAGTCAGACATTAGTATTTGTTATACCCTCATGTCATGAATGCAGCATTAGTCCTGAGAGGAGAACTGTAGGGGTCTACTGTTCGGGTGGTGGGGGTGTCAGTCCAAGATGGGCAAAGGAAGTACCTGATTCCATGACAAACCAAGCATCCATTCTGAAAATCAACCACAACTGAGGCCACTCCAAAAAAATACCTCATATGTGAATGACTACTGTGATGGAAACACAGGTGAACGTAACTCTTTGCAGACCAAAACCCCTGAAAAAAACCACAGATAGGCTCAGCTAATACTGTATGGCCCTATTATAGAGTGAATATGGGCGTCGCCTAAAGACAGACGCCATAGTGCATGTCATAAAAAAAAGACACCACAAAATTTCTAAATGCATGGTAGATCGAGACTAGTGGTATTTTACAGAATATCACATTATTTCACAAAATAGTGGAGCAGTCTCATGATAGATTTGTCCGTATTTCAGTGGACAACATGAAGCACTGGCGATGTGAGATGGCAGTTTTCAGCTCTGCAACAATGTAACAGCACTCAGAGGAGAAAGGTTAAAATAAAGACTAAAAACAGAGGTAAGTGCCAGGTCAGACTTGTAAGTCAGCCCACAGTTTACATGGGGCATTTCAGTAGCTTATTGTTTGTCTACACTTTGTGTTATGTTTTTATAGTGCCACATAAAAAGAAAAAAACAACAAAATTACTGGCAGTGTTAGACTAAGCCAGATGATGCAGGCTTCATTTGTCAGGCTGTCAATTCAATTCTCTAAAAAAAAAGAAAAAAATTTAATTGGAGATAATTAAGACACAAGCTGACTCTAAATTCTAGATCGTAAAATAACAATATGGATGTCAAATCTGTATATTTTGAACTGGAGTGTAAACTTAAAGCTATGAAGCGGCTGGCTGGTGATGAGCCGTGACTGTGCTGAACATTGTTGCATTTCTTAATGCATCTCAGTTTCAAGGCATGTGTGGAAGACTTCATCATGCTAATTATATAACTAAAGGAAAGGCTAGATAATTCAGAGAGGCTAGCTAAGAACTCAGATTGTGTCTTAGAGATTTAATACTTAGTGACAAGTACAAAATTAAGTAAATGACGTACTAAACTGGCTAATACAATTTCTATTGAGGGACTATGGTGTGGAGACATTAGGTTAGATGAGAACTTTCTGTAAGACTTGCAGAATCCCTAGTTCTTGGAAGGTAGAAAAGAAAAAAAGCCTTGTCCTAATGGCAGCAATTTTAGCTTTTTAGTACGAAAGTTTCCCACATCAATGTGATTCACAAAGCGGGTTGTTTAAACAAAACATTTGTATCATTGCCCTGAGAAATACGTTCCCTCGCGGCTATGGGTCTGGAGATGCCTTTTGATTTTGTCAGAACGGCTGAAGCACTTGCCACACACAGGACAACTGTACGGCTTCTCCCCGGTGTGGATCCGCATGTGTACCTTCAGGTGAGCCATCTGCGTGAAGCCCTTCCCACAAATCTGGCAGCGGAAAGGTTTTTCTCCTGTGTGGCTGCGCTGGTGCTCCTGGAGTCTGCCCGAGGAGCTGCAGCATTTCCCGCACACACCACAGCGGTAAGGTTTTTCGCGCGTGTGCACTTGCACGTGAACATGCAGGTGGCCAATGTGACTGAATGCCTCTCCGCAAACCTTGCAGCAAAAGGATGCCATGTGGCCTTGTAAAGGGGATTTTTGATGGGGGCAGTCCACCGCATTGGCTCCTTGGTTGCGCATGTGAGAGGCCTGCCCTCTGTTAGCGCCATTTCCATTTCCCTTGGCACCAACCATCTGTCCTCCGTTCTCCACCCCAATAATGTCTATGTTGTTCTCGTTCGTGCAGTTTGGGTTGACCGGCGCGAGGGGCTGTGCGCCGCTGTTGGAGGACGTAGAGCCTCTGTGGCCTCCACCGCTCTCTACCTTCACGTGCCTGGAGGAGCCTCGAGATCCAGGATCCCTCTCCCTGTTCTCCACACCTTGGCTCTGAGGAAGGTTGGATGTGTGGGGGCCGTCCTGTGGATATTCGTTTCCGACGCGCGGGGGCGTGAACATGTTCTCGGGCGTGCTGCAGGAACCATGGCCACGTAGTTGGTCGTCTCCCTGGTTGGCCCGGAGATCTCTTTTGTCCTTGATCTGAATGGGGATGCGCTCCTCGTGCCCCATGCTGGGACTCCACTCGCGCCGTGGATGCTCGCCATCCTCCTCGTCCAACAGAGCCATGGACGGACGATCTGAGGACACAACAGAAGAAAGAGGCTCAGATGGAAAATATGGAACATTTGTTTCTTGTTCAATTATGACAAGCATTTACTCACAAAGAAGCACTTTGCTGCAAACACAACAGTGTTCATGACACAGTGCAAAACAAGCAGACACTACAGACCGGATAAAGGTGATCACTCATATCATCTCTGTGTTGATTTGCAGTGACCCTTCCCTCTAAGGGGACAAATGGACCAACACTATTGTCCCCCACAGAATAACAGAGCCACCAAACCTCCTCACTGTATGATATAAACCTTTAAGGATTCAGACATTTCCTATAGTTGATCACCCTTCTGTACATATGCCATGTGAAACTTGCAGATCACAGAAATTCACTATTTGCCTTGGAATTAATTCAGTCCTCAACGTACTTTACTGGAAACATTGTGATGATCCACAACTTGTCCAAATGATACCACACCAATGTATAACACTAATAAATAATACTGTGTGACGCTTATAAAAAGTATTCAATCACCTAGAGCTGTGTCTAAAGAAAGCTCTGCTAATGGCCTGAAGACTGCTTGACATGTAGGCACAGATGATCAGACTAAAGGCGTCTTTTGTGTGGACAGGGAGCAATAAAATGAGTACAAACAAACACTGACAACAGGTGAGTTCAGCCACACAAATCAAGAGTTAGTGAGACAGTGTCCAGATTACACCTGCTCCTTTTAATTACACCGTATTAATGACCTCTTACGGCTCAAACTTTTACACCTCTCCTGCCCAACACTATTATCTATATCCTATTTTATATTTAATTTATCCTAGTTGTATATACTAGATCCTATTCATGCAGCTTCAACTTTTAGTCATTTTTACTTGTGCAGGTTTCTTCAAAAATATTTTTTGTGCATTATGAGAAGGAGTCTGTGTTTTTACTTCCCAGGAGCTGCTCCGTGTGCTGGTTGTGCACATGACAGATGAAAAATACAGAGTTGGGTGTTGAATCTAACCTAGCCGGCTGGCTAACGAACAAAGGTTGCTAACGCGCTAGCCGCTCCACAACAACAGCAGCTAAGGCCGCCGAGCTCTCCGGCGGCTCGAGTGGAGTTGCTCGGCAGTGAGCTAACATGAGTCCGAGGATACTCAGACTCCTCCGGTCTCTCCTGTGTGCGGTGGTCTCCGTTTCTCCGGCCGCCGCGGACTCTCAGAGCGGCGGCGCTAGCTTCGAGCGGAGCTAACCTGGCCATATCTCGATGCCCGCGTCCCGCAGCCTCCGTCTCAGGTGGTCGTTCTCCCGCTCCCGGATGGCGATCTCCTCCTGGTACTCCAGGATCGTGTCCTCCACAGACTTGTAGATCTCCTGCGCGGCGAGCATGAGCCGCTCGGTTAAGAAGACATTCAGAAACTGCAGCTTGGTCATGTTGTTTTCTTCTTGGAGCTGCGTGGAGCTGCTGCGATCATCCAAAATGGACCAAAAAAAAAAAAAAAAAAAAAAAAGATGCTCGCCCCCGATCACGTGACCCGGAGTTGTTTCTTCTTCTTCTTCTTCTTCTTCTTC
>JAOXYL010000100.1:17599811-17616662 GCA_028564955.1 Terapon puta | reverse complement strand
TTTTTTTAGGTGTCAAATTTCCAAACCAGGCCAGCAGCATAACCTTCATCTCTAAAGGGCCGACTGCAGGCCTGCTGAGTGTCAGTGACATTTCTGAAGGAAAACCTGGCGCTGCAGCCACAGAGAGCGAAGAGAAGCAGAATGATGAGAATAATGAGGTAACCACGGATGCCATTGTAATAGTTATTTTGGTAAACATCCAGACAGCACAGCTGTTTAGAATAATACTTAGCAGCCCGGTCTCCTGGAAATGAGGACAAAAATTCAAGTCTTGATTTGTTTATGAAGACTTCTAATCCAACTCTGATCCAGTTGGCTGGAGCTTGTTTTATTGAAATGTCTCTGCATCAGGAGGATTGTTGGAATTTCAATAGCTGGGACATCTGCTTTTCTTACAGCCCGAACAAACTGCTGCTGAGGAGGAAAATCAAACAGAAGACCTGGAGAAACCACAAAAGGAGTCACTCAAAAGTAAATTCTGCTTCACAATGTTCCTTTAATTATATGTACATAAAATCTACTCCTTTTCATATTGAGCCTTATTTTTACATGTCACCTTTCTGTCTTCCAGAAACACGGAGCCGTGTGCAGTTCCAGTCTGTTCCCATCGACATCAGCCTCTCTACAGCTGCAGCAGACGACGCATATGACTTCAACACAGACTTTAAATAAGCTTTGCCTTCCCTGTTTCTGTAACTAGGTCCTGTGTCCACGTGGTCTGGTTGACTTGCCAACATACATGGATCATGCTGCGAAGAAACACTGACACTGTACTCTTTTTCTGTTGATTCAGAGTCTGTTTGAGAGGCTGAGTGGTGTCAAACTGCTTGGTGGTGTTTCTTCAAACTTTGGGACACTGTCCAGATCATGACGAATGTTTATCCTAAACTACAATTTTCCGTTGAATTGTTTGTCTAGGAATAATTACACCTGAAAGTCCAGGACATTGACTTTTAACCATTTGTGTATATATCCACTGATTTCGTCTCCCATATGTCAGTGAAAGATTGCCTGTTTTTAAGTGTCCAGAGGTCATTTGTAATATTGTGTTCAGAGCACTGTATATAGACAACATACTATAAATGTAATAAACTCTTGACAAAGACTATATCTGATTTTGTTTCATGTTTCACACTGTTTCACACTTTCGCGCTGTAGTCTTGCTTTAAATGTATCTGTGTTTTACATGTTCCTTTTTAGGAAGTAATACGGTAACTGGACACAGTCTTAGAAACGGCAAAAATGTCACGTCCATTACAGATAATTGCAACACAAGTCACGATTTAAATGATAAAAATGTAAGTTTTATTTGACGTACTATACAAAACATGACATATTTACACCAGCAAGGTGAATGATTTTCTACGGGTATAAAAAAAAAAAAAATCCAGATGGGGATAAAGCATGACAATTTTGTGCAAACTCTGCGTTCTTCTGTCTGCAGAGGTCCAGTTTGCTTAGTGGTCTGCATATAAAGTCATTAAGAACCACACGGTAACAGTTCGACATGAGCAGAGTTAGTGTTCATCTGTGGCAGTCACTTTGTAGTTGGAACAAATACTGGTAGTAGTGTACCGTCAACTGTAATTGCACTCGATTAACAGTTTATATTTATGATGAATGGATTTACAAAAGCAGAGGGAGGTAAACAGCATTTTCAGATTTTGAGGAAAAGCTGAACAAAGCACAAACCACCATAAAATGTTAAAACAAGGATCTGAAAATAACAAAAGGTATAAAAACCATTACTTTTCCACAGGAAGTATTGAGGTAACGACATGAGGCGTCTGCATGGCCAACATGATTACAATTCAGACTGACCTGGTAACGGGTGGTAAGGGGGTCAACTGTTTCACCATTATAGCTGAGGTAATTTTAAAAGCTGCAAATTAAGTTGGTCTGTATTAAGTTGCATGTAAAAAAAAACTAATTAAGCCATCATCACTTTGAAGTTGTACATGGTTGCGTTAGCACAATGTCACAGGGTGTCTACTGCTGACTGGGATCGCTGCATATCTGTGCATTAAGGTGATATCCTTAAGATGCACCTGGAATCATATTCAGGATGAAACACTGCACTTATCCTTGGGAGCGGGAGGTGGGTAACTGTAGCCAAGTCAGGGAGATTCTGGGCTGAAGAAATGTAACATATTTATACGCTCCAAGCAATAGTAGAATGCATTGGCTATAGAAAAAAAAAAAGGTCAATTCTGTGTGTTCAAGGGTATGTGAGAGCACACGGGTCTCAACGTGTAGAGGAATGTACATGAACTCAATTTCGGGGCTGGAAAGCAAAAAGGTCTTACTTAGTTCCTGAGATATCACAAGGCGTGGTCCTGCTGGGACGGAGCTGGCTTGGCTGGTCAAGAAATTTCCTGAAACTGACATTTCAGTCTACTTTTCCCCCGCGTGTCTACGCACAGGATGAAATTTCCCTGTGGGGTCTGGAATGAACCATTTGTCCCACACCTCAGAGAAGGAGGATGCTCTCCCCCACGGCTTATAGTGTCCATTCCAGTGGAGGAGTTTGGCAGCTTTCACAAACTGTGGGGAGTAGCGCTTTCCAGCTCCTGTGGTGCCTGAAAAACAACATTTTGCAATCATATGACGATTTAGATTTATATCTAACACAGCCGTTGTGTTTGGTGCCAAAACCATTCTAAATCAAACTGATTTATCCTTCTGGTATTGTAAAACAGAAAATGTTCAACCTTCACAAAGAACATCTGCAAAAGCCAGTTACAATTTATGGGACAATAAAACAGACTAGATGCTTTTACAGCAGACAGATGACCTGAAGTGTGTTAAAAGGATTTTCTGGGGTAGCGGGCTTATTAGATTTCTTGCCAAAAGTTACATGAGAAAATCAAGACCAGTGTCACATCTGTCTGTTAAGTAAGAAACTACAGCTGAGAGACGGTTAGTTTAGCTTACCGCACTGACTGAGAGCAGCAGGAAATGTTGAACCAGACATTTAAAAGTTCATACTTGCTTCTAAAAAAGTCTGTGGTATCTACTATACGCATGTGCACTGTACTGTGAACAAGTGAAAGTATCCTAGACTTCCTAGAGAAAACAATTCCTAGAGATCAATTTCATTGGTTCATTGAGAAAACGGTTCATCAGCAACTGAGCAGAACGTACCAAGATGCCGGACATGCCACATGGGATCGATGGCAGAGTGTCGTTTGTAGAAAACAATGAGGAGCGGGGGGGTGGTGATACTCTCTGCCAGTGTCTTACTGTACAGATCCTCCCTAAGGAAACCAGCACAATCAGCTCAATATAAACAGAGAAAATCCACTAGATTACAATTTTGTTCAAAGACAAACAAATCCTTGATTTTTAATTCTTTTTTTTAGCAGGAAGACCGCTACATTTTCATCCTGTTCATTTCTGTCTGTTCATCAATGTTAGTGACGTACCGTGTGTTAAGCTGCATCCAGTGCTCCAGCTGCCCGCTGATGTTCTGGTTCCTCCACTCAGTCAGGTTGGCAAGGATGACCCCAGGATTGAAAGAGCATGTGTTGGCTCTCATCCCCAGCTTCTTGATGGCCTCCTTCTTGAAGTCCAGGAATCCTATGTAGTTATTCTATAGTAAAAGATTCATGATTTCATTACCATAGTCACAATTTTTTTTTCCATTTGCCTATTTTTTAATTTATTAATTTTCTTACATAACTGAAAATAGTGAACTCATGCAAGCAGAGCCCACCTGATTTCCAGCTCCACGTATGATGCCCTTAGCAGATGCTGAATCACAGTCATCTGAAAAGGCAGCTGCATGTCCTGCTTTGAGGGTAGTTTCATAAAGCTCCTGAATATCTCCTGAGACAAAAGAATATTCATTACTTCCATCCCAGAGAACTTTCTGTATTAATGTGTAAGAGTTAATGAGTGAAATCATGTATGAATAACACATTTGCTCAATTTAAAAAATGCTGTACAAAAGTATCAATTAGGCTTATGGAAAGGTAATTTTTTTTGTTTATGGTGGTGACTTACCCTGCACAATTATATCGTCATCCAAGTAGATAGCTTTCTCTGCCTCGGGTAAGTATACAGGTAGATAAAATCTGGCAAAAGTCAACTGAAAAACACACCAAGCAAACAAAGCAAGGGATGAACATTAATAAAAAAGTGGCATGAGTATTTATTCTGGCATGTAGTCAAACACAAAGTTGTCTCACTGGTTTTGCCGCCTCCAGTGTTCGAGGATCTTTCGATATCTTCCCACTGAGGAGCTCCGGCTTGAAAATAACTATCTTATGTTTGATATTTTTTAGCTTCGTCTTACTAAGCCACACCCTGTTGGTAAATTAAAAGAGTTCATGTCAGACAATGGTTATTTGAATTCAATGTGATTAACATTTCACAAATTCCTCTTGTCTGTAGTGAAGACAAAGACACCTGCATGATTACGCCTGAGGCAATGTAATGACATGCATGAAGACAGACATGCTTCCTCATCTTACTTGAGGTGATCCACCGTGTCATTCAGGGTCACTATAGTGAAGACGACATTGGCTTTGCTGTTCTGGTAGACACTGTTAATGGCAGCTACCACAGCACCAAGTCTTTCCTCGGCAGCAGTGATGAGGACCGGGATCTCCTCTCCTCTCCTCACCGACTCCAGTCTGAGCTCTGGAGACACTTCTGACTCAAAGGGAAGAATCAGCATCGGATCTGGACAAAAACATATGTATTTTTGTTGTGTTTTTTTATAAACTGCACCCACAGCTTCATTTTAATGCACTCAATTTGTCTAATGAGATGTTCACACTGGTGAGACACTAAAGGTTCTGAGGAGAAAAGTGTGTCCCACATGTAGAGCAGCTGACACACAGCATACCTGGATTTTCCTTGTGTAAAAAGTCACTGAGGTTGAGGAGATTTCGCTGAACTATGATCAGGAAGGCCACAGCCAGCAACACAAGGATGACCACGTTTACTGAAAGACACAAGACCTCATGAATCACAGCTGGTGTGCACAGAGCAACAACATCAGTATGGAAACAGTGAAAAACACACATGGCACAATTTTTGAACATTTCAACCAGATCCAGTTTGACATATTCACCCGAATACATATACAAAGAATGGCAAGCATGAGAAAATGTCAAAATTCATTACTATAAATGTACTTAAAATAGAGCTGTAGGATTCTTTTCAAGGAAATTCAGAACATAAACTGGAAAAACCTCGGAAATGATCCCCATGTGAACTGAATTTCTCTCACTCATTTTACTTAAATGATGTTTCCCCCTCTCTCGCGTTACAGGGAGTTGATTATTATTCTGTCCACTTGTATCTAATTGTTTTTTTTTCATTCACACTAAAGCACGTAGACAGACGTATTGATTCAGAGAGGAAAATAATCTGCGGCTTCATCCAAATTGACTCACCTCTCCTCAGTGTCATGACAACGGCCTCATCCGTCCCTCTCGCAGCACGCCCGATTAAAATAAAAAACGGTAAATAGAAACAGGTAAAGAAAAAAAACCCTCTGAGTTTATCTGAGGGCAGTCCCCAGTCTATGAACTGGTTAGCTAATGAGGACTAAGGTGAACCCGCCAGCAAACACTCAACCGCACCGTCCGTAGACTGCAGGCTGTTTACTGGGAGTTCATGTGGTGAAATGTAAAAAAATAAATAAATTTAAAAAACCCACACAGCTCAGGTGAAGTCGTCTCTAACTAGAGACCAAAAGTGACAGACACAAAGTAATTTAGTCTGGAGCCAAACTGCCAACTCAACATCAACAACTTTATCCGTTACACCTCCGCAGTAATAGACGTCCAAGCATTTGCCTGATTGTAAAATTAAATTTGCATCCTGTCTTAAGTGAATAAAATGATTATACTTTTAATGTATCATGTTAATGTAATTTAATTATTATGCATACAAAATAAAAATACGCTTAAAATATAATCGCTAACGTTTATTAGACGTATTTGCAGGCAGTTATTTAAGCAGCCTAAGCTTCCCGCTGACATCAGGCTAAACGGGGTGACAACTCGGAGCGTAACATCTACATCCACATTATATATAGATTTGTGAGCCTGCGCAGCCAACAGGCGGTTCAACACTGAAGCGTCTCACGGAGGGGTCCTTTACTGCGCGACGTATCTTTTCGAAGCCGGAAGTCAAGCAGCCTCTGTCGGATAATTGTTCGTTCATTTACAGAGGAAACATGTTGTCTGTGTTCAAGTCCATCCCCACACACATGGTAAGAGACGATCATCTATGCATTTATATTATGCTGAGGTTCATTCACAGCTAGAGAGTTCAGAGGTTAAATTACCTGGAAGCTACATTTGGTAACAGCTGCTAGCTAACGTGTTGATATCCATCTCTTTTTATAAACAAACAAACCTCTTCTCATTTCTTTAAACTTTAACAGAATCGCACATCAAATGTAAAACTAAGTCTGCAGTTGTTGGCAGGTCTGACCTACAGGGGAGGTTTTATGTCTTTAAGTTGTTGTCAGTAATTTCATGGTTTCCGTTTCTCTTCCGTTATTTCAGCTGCTCTCAGGATTAATGTAACTTTAAACTAAGACATCAGGCACCAGCAAAATCATCTATTCATCATCTATAAATCAGCTATTTGTTTTTGCACCGGTGACCCGCTGCCCTCCTGACCTAAAAGGGCGTTATAGTGGTGATGTGTTAGTCATTGCACATACATAAAAATGAAAGATGTGATATTACACCATCTATTTTTGTTGTTAAAAAAAACAGTAACAGAACTGCACATAAAAACAGGTCAAGTTATGAATAACACAGATATTAAACTTCGAAGTCAATGTCTATCAATGACTAAATCTCTACTTGGGAGATGAAACTACTGACTGGAATATTACAGCCAATAAAATATATGTAAAAGTAGCTAAAAAAAAAAGCAAAAGATTAAATGAAGGTTTTTTCACATATGAAATGAATATTAGCAATCTCGTATGGAAAGATTCAAGAAAAATAATAATAGTCCTTGGGGAAATTTACAGTAAATAATTCTTTAAAAGAGAGTTTTTCAGCTCTCTCAAATTTCAACCTTTCAACAATGAATGGCTGAATACACATACAAAGAACAGCAAAGATGATAAAGTGTCTGAACTCCCTAGATTCATAATATTTAATATATAATACACAAATATCGCTATGGCAATATTTTGCGATAATTTTTTTTCCGACATAATATCGATTTTCTATGTCTTAATTGTCTTAATATCAATTTTTTTTCTTAAAAAAAAGTCTATTTTGGGCTGATTGTGAACAATTTTGTCGCTGTACCACTACCTTGATGCGCTGTGTTTCCTGAGGTGGTGAGTGAGGCACCAGAAGAGGTGGACAGGCAAGCGGTGTTGCCAATTTGGCGACTTTAAACCTTCTTGACTATTCTTTTTTATCTAGCCACAAATGCAGAGAGTTTTTCTGGTGTTTTGGAGACAGAGAAAAAGCACGTATCGTTACTGTTCTTAACGAGCAGCAGGAGCTACCATGAGCCCCTTCCTCATCCCACAGCGCTCTCAGGCGGCCCGTCTCACTCCAGCTGCTGTCAGTGCAGAGAGGAGACCGACCACTCCGCATCTACACAGTACAAATGCATTATGCATGCACAAAGCCGACCGCGACCTTAACGTTTAACAATACAGGCCGAAATTGATTTATGTAATGTAGGTCTGCACAAAGTATTTGAGCCATGAATTTATTTTCCGAAGTGATGGCCTCTTTCATTGGCAAAATAAAAAAAACTCCCATGACATTCCTCTCTCCTACAGCATTCATTACAGTTACATGCAAATTGAACACTAGGGGTTTGGAAAAAATATTAACATGGCAATATAGCGCTATATAATACCACAATAATTGCAAGAATTGTGATACGTGATACCATAAGATATCGTGATCTTAATGTGAAGTCCTTGCCAATACCCAGCCCCAATAATAATAAAAACATTTGACATTGAGCTGTTGGATTTGCGAGGTTCCATGAATTGAAACGGTTTCATATGATTTTTTTTTTGTTGTTGTTGTTGTTAATCTATTAACTTTAACAAGAAAAGAAACTTCTGAATTCTGCAGGACTTTGTTTTGACCAACCCCAATGTGATCTGAATCGGTTATAAATGTTTCTTAAATGATGTTTCATTGTGTCTTGTGTTACAGGATTATAAAGGCCAAAAGCTGGCCGAACAGATTTTCCAAGGAATAATCCTCATCTCAGCGGTAACTATCCACAACACATGCAAAGCAGAAAAACATCATTCAAAACATCCCACTCCCATGCCAATGTGTTTTTCGTTTAGTCATGTTCACTGAAATCATTTGCACTTCTTCACAGGTGATTGGATTTGTGTATGGCCTGATCATTGAACAGTTTGGGTGGACAGTGTACATAGTCTTGGCCGGTTTTGCTGTGTCCTGTGTGGTAAGTTGTTCTGTATTACTGTCTGCTTGTTTGAGGGAAAGAAACTACATTGGTGACATAGATAACTGATGGATCTGCCATTGTACACTGGTCTCTTTAACACAATCAATCTGGGTAAAATTATTGCACACCGGTGGCTCATGTGGTTGTTACCCTTGTAAAGACTTCTTATGGGAGGGCTGTAAACATAAAAACATTAGAATATAATTTCCTCTGCTTCTGTCCTTGATTTTAGTTGACCCTGCCTCCATGGCCAATGTACAGACAGAACCCTCTGGCCTGGCAGCCACTTGTACCAGAGACCAGCGGAGAGCCCAGCCAAAAACCTCAGGAAAGTCTGAAGAAGAAGAAGCACAAATAACTCAAAAGCTATCCCTGCCCAGCTGTTAATACATCCTTTTTATATTGGAAGTGATTTTTGAATTTTGTCTCAGTTCACATTTGAAGCATTGAGGAAGATGTTGTTACAGTGTTTATCAGTCAAAAATGAAATATTGTTCAAATAATAAACATCTGGTACCATGGATATTTTATAACTGGCTGTGTCATTTGTATTAAGAGTTGGGTTCTTTTCCTGCAGGGCTTACTGAGTGTGTTATTGTGCACAAACATGCATTTCTTTTTTAGTTTTTTATTACACTATAGGACCAAGATATAACCAAAAAATACATTTAGGATTTATTAGAAATAATTCAAATGTTAATATCTACAATGCATCTACATGTCATTATTTTGTGTTTAAGAACAAACAATACAGCAGCAGAAGTGAGATCTAGTGTCTTCAAAGATACAGCATTGGTGAAATAATTTGAGAAATTCTGGCTTACATTATAAACAGGCAAATAAGCATCCACTACAGAATTTAGAAAAACGAGTGCTTTAACATGACAACATGACAAAATCTTTGCATAGGCATCCTGAAAATCAAAAGACTAATTACAAATTGAGTTTGAAGAATAAGGTAAAAAAAACACTTTACAGTTATTTACATAAGACTGCTTGCACAAAGGCAACTGTACTGTAGCAAGTCCACAACAAAACCTGCAAGCATACATGATCTTTTGCATGCAGGCAGGAGGAAGAAAGAAGCAATGTGACAAAGCAGGATTGTCTACTGTCAGGAAACAAATCTTGCAATCTTCGTGAACAATATTGACCAATTTTCTCTTCAAGTTTACAATGAAAACAAACATAACCCAAAGTTTCCTGTTATAGGAGATGCTTGTCTCTCATGAAGACGTGGAGTCATGGAAAATGTGAATGTGCTCTCCCGCACAGTGTCCTCTCTAAACCTTGAGGGCAACATCCTCAAAGAATTTCAGCTGCCTCACCATCACAGCATACGTCTGGTACTTCTCATCGCCCATCTGGTCCCGAAGGCAGAGCTGTGAGAAAAAAGGACAACACATGTGAATCACTTTGGACATGATGGATAGATGAATGAACTCTACACACATCTACACAAACTGGGTTTTTATCTTTGCACGCAAACTGATCACATCATTATACACAGTTATTCTATTCAGAGGTGTGATAGGAAATCAGTCAAGCTTTCTCAGTTCACAATCTTAATCTATTTTGAAACCAACACTGTGTTTAAATGTCATAACTATAAATACAGTTAATAAAAATAAAATAATATTCAAGTCATGTATTAAACTAACCAATGCATGCAAATCTCTGACCTAAGGACTTAAGAGAACTAATATTACTTTGCATTTAATTATGGGTACAGTGTGTTTGATTTGGTGTGATGTGTTCAGCATCTTTAGATTCCTACTTCTCGTTTGGTATCATCTTCCTCCTCCATGATTTCCAGGACTTTGTCCAGCAGCTTGACCCCGAGGCCCTTCACCACATCTGTTCTCAGGTGCTCTATGGCCCTCCTTATCTTGGCTGGACCAGACGTGGAGCCTTAGGAGAGACAGGCAGGTCAAGCAAAAGAAAGCTCCAGAGTGACAGATTGATCATAACTTTGTTTTGATAAAAGTGTCTGACCTATTGGTATTTCCCCCAGTGACAGGTTCTCTGCTTCCTCTCGAGCCTTCCCATGAAGCACCAGGGTGTCCCTGTACTTCCTGTTCAGTTTAAATTCTGGTAATGCCGTAGAGCCAAATCGGCTTTTGTCCAGCTCACTCAAACAGTCTCCAATATCCATTCTCAGAGTTTGGGTCATCATATGGACTAAATCCTGCATGTCGTTGGACTCAGTCTTCCTGCAAATGACCCATAAATTATTTGTTACACAAATTTGCTTAAGCAACGTGAAACAGCTTCACTTAGACGTTATGTAAGTCCAATATAAGAACCGATCATGAACAGATCCCGTGAAAAGCAGCGTGGTGAATATTCTCTCCTGTCCTCTATGATCTCACCTCTCCCTGCAGTCTGCCTCTGAACGCTCCGTGGAACTTGTGGATGAGCTGCACTCATCTTCGTCTGACCTTCGCTCCAACAACTTCTCCTGCTGTAATGAAACATATCCCTGTGTTGTGACACAGACTTCTGTTTCGAATTCACTGTAATATCATATGAGCCACATAATGCACATCTGGCCTTTTATGTCACACTGACAGACATTCAAAAAGTGAAGTTCCCCCGTTAACGACCGTATAAAGTACAAGTGAACGTGACAGTGATGAGGTGTCCGTACCTTTCTGTTGGTCTCAGCGATAATGTCTGAAACAGATCTGGTAACTGGGGCATTGTAGTGCTCATCCTTGGTGGAAGTGACATCATAAGATGCCCTTCTTACAACACTTACACCTGCAGAAAGAGCAAAAAAGTCATCAGGAACAAAAAATATTATTATTCCTTTTTTTGTTTTTATAAAGCTGGATTTCTATTATTGTATCTATTGTAAAGATCCAATGATACGTGTAATAATAATACTTCAAATGTAACAGAGTGTGTTTGTTTGCTAGTGTATATGTGTGCATTGTCTATGATTACTGTTTTTTTATGGAAAGACAGTAGGCACCTGGTTGGCTGACACTCTCCTGTGACTGCCTCAGTCTTCTCCTCTCTCTGGCAGACAGAGGCCGATCCTGCAAATGAAGTCGATCCACATTTTTCTGTGTTGAATAAACTACTTCTGAATAGTCCCTAATACCAAAACCATTGGCTATGAGCACAAAAACAATCAGGATGGATGTAATTAATCTTCTTAATCTTAATGTAGTTTTGTAGTCAACTTAATTCAACATTCAGTATAAAATTGAACAAATTATGACCTCAAGTGATTTACATTTACTTAAAACTGAATTTTAAAGTATTTTTTAAGATGGCAGAAATGGTAATTTAGGTTATAATTTTAAGTTAAAGCACCTTTGCAGAATGTATATTAACAAACATACATGTCTTTGCAGTAATGTGGCATTGTCACCTGTGGCAGTTGTAAGTGTCCATCTTTACAGGCACTAACTGATGTGGAAGTCGTGGCCACATCAGCTTTCTTGCTCTCTGTGCTCCTCTTGCTCCTCTTCCTCACCTCCATGACTATGTTCTCAACAGGAGGTGGAGGTAAAGGTCTTGTAGCAGCCACCTTGGACTAACAGAATGGGAAATAAAGATAAATTAACATTAAAATAAATTGAAATAAAAAGTTTAATTAAATTAACCTCAGACAGATTGTAACTTTACCTTGTCCTGATCCCCATGAGTCCATCTTACATCTCTCCCTTTGGGCTGCTGTGATATGAAAGGTACTGGTGGAAAGTACTGAGGCGTTTGGCATGGAGAGGCCAGACCCGGCATCCTGGGTGGTAACAGAGATTCCTCCTGGACAGGCTCCTAAACATACACAATTAAATTTTTTACACTTTTTGTGGCAAAAATTTTCCCATAATAGAAGAAAACCGCTGGATGTTGGTAGCGCAACACAGTCAGCTTTTTGGGCTGACTTGGCAATGAATCATGTACAAGAATTTTAATGCTCACCAGCATTGGAGGGAACGGCTCTAACAGCTTTTCGGTAGACTCTAGGTTCTCCTGAAAAGACACACATTAACACATGTAAATAAATAGACAAGAATACATCATAAAACAACAGAAACTGTTCTGACTGCAAGGGCACTTACCTTGATGTCTGAGGTATGGTGTTGTGATGGGGCTCCTTTGAGCAGGGTAACAGTGTCATTTTTATTGTCCTTATTCACTTCTATGACCACTTCTATGTTTTCCATTTTGGATCTGTGTGCAGACTTCCTCTCAGAGATGGAAAAAACAGCCTCTTTCTCCACCTGGACCTTTGGGATCTGCATGTCAGCCTCTTTAAGTAACTCCACAGTATCATCCTTGTGATCCAGATCCATTGTCTGTTTCTGCCCACCAACAGAAAAAGTATCCCCAGGGTGCAGCGTGGCCTGTAGATGAAGGTCTAACACTCCATTGGCTGCCTTCTTCTCATCACCTCCACTCCTGACAACACCTGATACAGACTTCAGAGGGGGCTTGAGAGGGGAAGAAGGGGGAGAAGGATCTGGTTTCCCTCTTCCCTTGCTGTCTTTGTGCGCACTGTGAGCCACAGGTTCATTATCTGCCCGGTGATGAGACACAGACTGGGGCAACTGCACCTGTCCTTTCATTGGGTCCTCGTGCTCCTGCAGTTGCATATCAATATTAATGTTGCTAACGGTTGCCAGGGATGCCATGCTGGCTTTGAGATAATCCGGTGAGGAGGCTTTGGGTGGTGGAGGAGTTTGGACTGGAGGGTAGTCTGTGATGCCGTTCCGGACTTTATGTTGGGACTTCTCTTCTTTCTAAAGATGAAAAAACAAAACCAATATCATTTTGAAAACTGATGATTGCCTGCCTGACATCAGGAGTGAAGAAACCTGACCTGCATAGTAATCTGAGAAACCCCACTGGACTGTTTTTGAGATCATACTACTTACACTGACTACATGATCAGGATAAATCACATTGTGAGAATAACAACAATGGAGCTCACTCATGCTCAGTCATGGTCATTTGGAAAACCTCAATACAATATTACGAATATAAAGATAATTCTGCAATAACTTTATACATTTTCTACTGATTCTGTGTCAGAATAAAAACTCTGAAAAGTTACACAATGCTATTGGAATACAACAACACTTGTGCGGCTTTACTGTACTTTACATAGAGACAATTTCTTACTGTAACCAAATAGAAGTACTTTTATTAAAAAAATACCACTTGTCCTTGTTGCTGGCCATGCAGCTTGTGCAGCAGCCCACTGACATTGTTCAGGTTTGACCAATACATTCCCTTACATGACAGCTATTTCAAAATGTCAAACAAGTATTTTTAAATACTGAAATGAGGAGAACATAATTTCAACAAGAGGCACAACTGAGTGGACAATATGAAATAATACAATATAAAATGCCAAACGATATAACTTCCTTTTTGATAGTAACACAAAACATCTGTGCATTACTATTAGTCTATTATAAGCTGCAATATAAGAAATATAAAAAACAAAACATAAGATACATTTCAGTAAGTGACACCACAGTAATTCAACACTGAGTGACTAAAAGACATCACAAGGTAAAGTGGGAGTGTCCTAAAATATTTTCGTATTAGAACAGAGTATAAGTAAAAATTTTGGTGTTGTACCAGCCTTGCTATTCTCAACTCACCCGTTTCACCCTGGATGGAGGTTCAGGTTGGGGACTTCTCTCAGGTTTCAGCTGAGGTGATGCCACAGATGATGCACTGCTGGGCCTACAATCACCACTGCCACCAACGGCCTTCTTTCGTGACTTGGCAGTTTTTCTGAGGAAGACCAAAACAAACATAAACACAGAGAAAAAGATTTATCATTCTGCTTAATGATGGCAGATCACTGTGACAGAAGAGGAACAAAAATGTATCTGACTGTGGAAAAGTATATCGAATAACAGAGAGATGTCTGTTGTCAGTGCCACCTACTCTTTAGTTGCCTCAAGGAACATGGCGATTTGTCGTTTGATGTAGGGCTGCCGGAGGATAAATTTGACATCAGGTCTGTCTTCGGGTCTCTTACACAGCATGTTCTTGATCAACTCTCCCAGTTGAGGATCATATCTACTGGGCATCTGTGGCAGCTGATGAGAAAGAGAATTTTTTCAGAAAACATTGTGAAACTATTTTGCCTGAAAGGGAATCAATTATTAAATTCCTGATCAAGATAAACATAAAAAAATCCCCAGCTCTTTCATCCGTGGGTCCATGGGATGAGAACAAGAATACTTAAAACTGTGCATGGAGCTAAAAGATGTCCTTGAACACTTCAGACACACTCAGGAAATGACAAACAAACTTCAGACTCTGTAATCAATCCAGTCAGAAAAGCATCAATACTACAATAAAAAGTACTCAAACTTGACTATAATAAATAATTTAATAAAATAAATGGGAAAAGATGCAAACCTTTCCTTCAACGATGCGATAGACCAGCGAGTTCATGTCCTTTGCATTGAAGGCATGTTTCAGTGTGGACATTTCATACACGCAGCAACCCAGGGCCCAAACATCTGACTAGAAAAACAAATAACATTTATTTGTAAAGCGCCAATCGTGAATACTACTAACTACCTGAAGAAGAGCAGACAACCAGTTTACCTTGTGGTTATAGAGTTTGTTCGAGAAGAGCTCTGGGCTCATGTAGTAAGGGGTTCCTATGAGTGTGCTGGCCATATCATTCTGGTTCTCCAGTACTCGTGCGATGCCAAGGTCCCCGACTTTGATGATGTTGGTCTTCGTCAGGAAGATGTTCTGCGTTTTAAGGTCCCTGTGAAGAATGTTCCTCTCGTGCAGGTACTGTAAAGCAAAATCACAGCTGTGACTTCAGACGCCCTGTACAAAAAAGTGACATATGTCTAACTTCACAGGCCCTCACATACCTGGAGCGCCATTGCTATCTGGACAAACCACTCCACCACCTGCCTTTCAGGTAGGAGCTCGCCTTTCTGCTGTTTGAGCCGGTGATAGAGATCACCACCTTCGCAGAAACCCATCACGATGTACAGCTGGCAGTCATCTCCTTCCCAGGACTCTCTGTATGTCACAATGTTGGGGTGTCGCAGCTGAGACAGCAGCTGTGCCTCCTGCTCCGCTGCACGGCGCTCCCGCTTCGAGGAGGTGATTAAATTCAGCTTTTTGATAACATACTGGGGAAAAAAAGATAAATTCACAACCACTCTTTGAAGTTAAAGAAAACACACAGTGTTTGTTATTCTGTGTTTGTGAACAGGAGTTAAACATGTTAAGCCACCATAAGATGGAGAAACCGAAGCATTTCAAAACATGTTACATGGTTTTAAAATCACATTTACATAATCACATTAGCTTTGCACAAGTTACTGACTGATGTAGAACAAGGATACACAAATATAGTGACCGCTAGTGATGCACACATAAATTTGTAGTTTTAGAGCCATGAAATGCTGACAGAGGAGACCAGAGCCTGAAATAATGCAATTTTATGGCTCAACTTCAAACTACAATACGTCCTTTCCATTCCCCATGATGGGCAGCACTATTCATTATGCAGCTACACCTTCTTATGGCTGAACAGGTTAAATCAAATGGTCTCTGTTGCAGGGCCACTGCTAACAGAAGACTGTTTTTAGCGACTGTCAAACTGAGTATTTCTGCCCCGTAAATAACCACAAACACCATTCAGTTATAACAAAAGACTCTGCTTTGTTAAATAGGACATGTTAAGAGTATTAGGGTCGCTCCTTGGATCTCATACATCATGTAAAAGAGCCTAAACTGAGCTGTGAGGTTTTATGTGACTTTGCAAACTTCGGTCTGGTTATTATCGGGCTTTTTGTGGCGTCCAGCCTGCTGATAATAACATTTAAAGTATCTATGATTATTTATCCTGCTGTGGGCTGTGTTTACCTGCTGTCTCTCACCTGTTTTCGGTCTGTTTTGTGTTTCACCAAGTGCACCTCCCCGTAGCTCCCTTTGCCGACGACCCTGATGAAATTATAATTATTCATCTTTCTTCAGGCGCTGAAACGTTTCGCGGCGTATCCGACGAGGGCGACGCTTTCATTTCGTCCCGCTGTACAAAAATGGAGATAAACATGTGAATATCTGTGTTCTGTTTTGGGAACTTCGCACTAGTTAGTTAGCTCCGAGTTGGCGATGAGATTTTGAAAACGCAGGAAATCAGAGGCAGCCGAGAGTTTTTCGTCACTAGGCAACTGGCTGCTCACTGCCGACGACACCGAGACGTCCGGCTGCTCCACAGCGCAGCTCCGCCTACAGCGACACCCAGCGGCGGGTCTGATATACTGCAGCAGCTCTGAGAGGCTTTACACGTTACCTGCTTCTGCTATTTTAATAGTTTTCGTTCACAGTTTAGAAGCTAAAAAGTTTTTAAAAATTTTGATAGATGATGATGATGATGATGATGATGATGATGATGATGATGAT
>JAOXYL010000100.1:17566729-17578379 GCA_028564955.1 Terapon puta | reverse complement strand
AAGTATACTGTAACATTTCTTTAAAAAATTAGACCTAGGAGATGTTCTGCTTTGTTATGAAATAGTGATTGTTCTGAATAGTACATTGTACTAAGGAGGACATTGTTCATAGGGAAGTTGTTGCAGGCTGTAGGTCACGCACTTTCTTTTCTGGTCACACTGGCATGAAACCATGCGGTCCTTCCTTGTTTGTAAAGCTGATAAAGTATCTGTAAGCCCAGTGACTGCATGGTTGTGGTTCCTCTCACGCCCACGCTTACAGCTATATGTGGCCGAAGAGATACTGCTAGACACAAACTGACAACTGACAGTCACCTAAAATACAGATACCCACACACACAAAAACACATATACCACGTACACAGTACACACATAATACACAGCCATGCAGTTTTGTTGCAGTGACTTTACTTCAGAGGATGTGATTACATTTTGCAATAGAGGCAGTTATGTAAAATCATATTTTCCTTGTGTGATTATGTGATTCCCAACAGTGATGCAGAAGATCTAAATGGCTTTATGTTTTTATTTAGGGATCTTAATGCAGCTTTAAACTTTCCCTCAGCCCCAGCACATGTTTTGGGGAGACATGAGCATGTTGACACTGCCAACATTTATTGGCAGCACTCTTAATTAATGCAATTAGATAAAAGTTGTTCCAAGACAAACATTTCTTCACCATGAGTTGATGTAGAGTAAAGGCCTGCTTCGTAGCGAAGCATCAGAGGAATTGTGAGAAAGATCTGATATACAAACTTCCCTGTAAAAATGCAAACACGTTTATCTTGTGAAGTGTTGTTCTCTTCAGGTGAAGCGTGAGAATAAGTAGTTTATTTAATGGTTTGCATGACGTCTGCCATTTTTTTAGTGTAAATAGCGTTCCCCCAAGTTCTTGATATGCCGATCATACTGATTTTGTGTTTCTGAATAAAAATCATTTGACAATGTACTGTTTGCTATGTAAGCCTGTCCTGTCATACGTTGGGTATGATAACTACCCGTGTCTGACTTGTAAATAGCTCTTACATTACAACAACCATGTCGTAATTAATACCAGAATTTTTCAGAAAGCTCAGATACATCCAACTTTGCACTCAATAATATGCAAACCAAAATAATACGGAATATGCAGTCATCACATGGCCAACTCTGTAGTGAAGTCATTATATGAGAATCTTTTCCATCCCATATGACGTGATCGCAGCATAAGGTATTACTAGTAGGATACACAGATGTTTTGAATTGGGGCTAATTACTGGCATGTCTTTACGTACACGTGTTCTTTCATTCTCTGTTTGCCTCGAGAAGTTCTATGACCAGCAGTGTGTGCAATAAAACAGAGCAAGCACATTATGCATGTGAGAGCTCCTTCTCTTCACCTTATTTACCATGGAATGATCTGTATGGAGAAAAATGTTTATCACACAGTAACACAAAACATTAGACAATATGTGCCAGTAGCTGCTGCTCCACGTTCGGTGAAAGCATTTCTTTCACACTTTGCTCACACTTGGCTAAATCAGTATTCATGTTAAACGCTTCCTTTCCTCCCTGTAACATTGTAGTTGCACTAGCAGTTGTATTCATGTTCTCTTGAAACCTACCATTGTGGGTCAGGTTTCCATATACTAGTTATTGTGCAGCTTTGGATCTCAGTCAGAAATCTCTGGAGCTCAGCCAAAACACTAGAGGTCGTAAGCAGTGTCTGCCTCTACTGTTAAATGGGTCATGGGAAAATGGTAAACTTTTTTTTTCTTTGCCAGTTTGAGTTATGCTGCCTTACTTGTTTTCCATTATTTAATGCAGTTGGTAGGGAGACGCGGAAAGAGAAAAAGAGGAAGAGATGCAGTTGTTTATTGTAGAAGGTTTCAGGGCTGATCTAGTATGTGTACATACTTTAGCATGCATGACCTGATGTAAAACTGTCATGCAGTCTAATCTGTACACAAATGACAACATGCAGCACTAGATGCCTGATTTGCCATAGATGAAGTGATAATATTACTATGAGTCTACATGCTCTGTCATATCACACATCTCCAATATTTAAGTAAGTTGGAGTGCATTGTATAAATTTATCAAACATATCAATAAACATGCAGTATTATTATTAACTGTAACATTGGTTAAACATGTTGCTGGTAGTTGGTATGTTAAAATATGCTGCACACTGTTTTCATCCAATTGATTGATGGACATCACATGGATTAAATATTAATTTCAAAGCAGTTTTGGGCCAGCATCAAAATGTGTCACAGAGATAAGCCTCAGCATTTCATATTGGCGCTCCAAATCATCCCACCAAGTTGTTCGCTCTCCAAAACTTGACTCAGTGGCAACCCAGAGACTTCAGGAGGAGGCTGAAGTTAAAAATAAACCCAAGCTGGCATCAGCAGGCTAGAATTTGTACCAGCACTTAAATGCAAGTAGCCAAGTTATCGTTAAAAGTTTGGTGAGTCTAACATCAAAGCAGGAGTTTCCTGTCTTTTTTTCCTCACAGTGACTCACAGATGCATGTGAAGATAAATGAACTAACGTCTGACCGACTGACCTGTGTGTTTGTGTTTCAGGGGAGCTTTCTCCGAGGTGGTCCTGGCTGAGGAGAAGAGGACCCAGAAATTGGTGGCTATCAAGTGTATCCCCAAGAAGGCATTAGAGGGCAAGGAAAACAGCATCGAGAATGAGATTGCAGTCTTGCACAAGTAAGTTGGCATCCAAATTTGAGAAACTAGCATTAACAGACAATGTATTTATTTATTTATTTATTCATTAACATTGTGTGTAGTAATATCTATATAGCGTCAAACAGCATTCTTAAGCCAGCCTGTTACTATAGCCGCAGGCAAGATGTTTGCACAGTATCAGCCTGCATCTAAAATACAATACAGGTCCAAGATCCACATAAGACATCCACATAATATAAGCTATTGAAGATCACAGGTATCTCCAAACTACTCTGTGATCAGCTGCAATTGCTTTCTGGACTTATCATGTTAAATAGGCAAGTTTTCTCTTCTGCTGTGCAAGAGATGTAATATGCTTTACTTTATAAAGACAAAGGCAAGAGACATTCAAACATACTTCTCTTTAGATGTGGGGAATTACAGGCCGCGGTGAAAATGGCTGATCTACATTGGGTCCCAAGTTATTTTTAGAGCTCCTGTTGCCTGGGTTACAGGAGACACAACTCTAGCCGATATACAGCTATGATCCCTCCTGAGGTGAGGGTGGTGGAATGAGAGTGGTGGGGCTTAGTTAGAGGTTTAGTCACAAATTTGACTAATGCAGGGAACAGTAATTGAGGTAAACTTGGCCTGGAAGTCACAGTTTAGTTGCTGTGTCTGAAGTTTGTATAGACTCATATGAGGGCTCCATTGCTCATTTTAACACGTCATCCTCAACTCCCCCTCAGTACACAGAGAACAAGGACAGGGTCTGACTGAGTCATGTAAAAAGGTAAAACACACATTTCCTCAAAGCTACGTTAATCAATATTTTTTATTAACAATGGATCAGATGAGTCGTGAAAGGTGTGACTCACAGCGACGATAGCGAGAGTCATCACTCGACTCTGCGCTTCCCTTCAGCTCTGCAGTCTGTCACATCACTGTTTTGGTTGTGATGTTACTGTTTGGGTTCAGTCTCATCTCCAGCAACATTTTGGAGTTAAGGACCGGATATTTTCTGCTGCTGTGTAGTGGAGTTATTTTAATCCAAAATAGTTTATATCTTAACATTTCTTTTAGTTAGCAAGGCTACAAAATCATCCAGTTAAAGGTGTAACAATCAGTCCGAAGTATCGATGACAGACAATTGATCATCACACACCGTATACCTGCTTATCCTGGTATAGAAAATGGGGTCAAAGGGGATCCATTGTGACCCTGTGTTGCTGTGAGGCAGCAGTACTAACCACTACACCACTGTGCCACTTTCTACTTTATATATTTATGAATAACTTCCCTGTGCACCATTGGAGACTTTCAGTGAAGTGAACCTGCTCCCTTGCTTCTGTAATAATATGAGATAAGAGTGGCAGAGCATCATGTAGCTCACTCTCTCATCATCCGTCATATTGACTTTTCTTAAATGACTTTCGTTAATGTCTCCTGCTTTTGTTTATTGGTTCCAACCTGTGTTGAGCACTTGCATCAGTGTACGGTTGATTTATTATCAGTTTAATGTCTAATGGCCCAGTTTGTGTTGCAGAGCCAAATTATCCCAACTAGTCAACCCATCTCTGTTCCAATCATTGTTTGTAAGATGGGTGCCCAGCCTAATGGTAGCTTGATGTACGACCAAAGTAGTAGTATGATATCATCACACCCATTAGCTGGCTGTTCTTTCATTTCTCATTATATCTAGACCAAATATTTACTCAGACACAGACATGTGCAAATACAGTGACTAATCACACAAAGTCATTTGTAGCTGTGCCAATCAGCCGACTTGGTGTGAAGTTGCTGTGGAGTCTCTGCTGCAAAAAGATGCATGAACCTGGCCATACAGCAGATCTGAAACATGTTTGAGGCAGAAATGTTAAACAGATCCATCTCAATTAATGCTGGACTCCAACTATGTGTTCCCTTCTGATCACAAGCCCTTTGATTCCCATTTGTGGGGCCTGAAAAAGTTTCTAATATAGGCAATTCTTAACTTTGATGAATGAATCCCCCAAAACATGAGAGAAAAACTACTGCTGATAGTAACAGTAAGAGAGGGAAGTTTCTGTGAACACTCCACAGATGCCATGGGACATTTAAGAAAACTCTCCTCTCACCACAGGAAATTCCTGAAGATATCATAAGAAGCATCCATTCATTTGTGGCCAGCCCACTCGAAAAGAAATGGAATTTTGTTTTGGTACAAATGTAAAACATATAAAACATATAAAATACCAAACTAAATCTGAAAGAGAGAGACTGGGGCTAGAAACTGTGTTTCAACTCAAAGCTGTTAAAAACTGAGCGAGGCACTAATCCAAAAATATCCTCAAATAAATCAATAAACTCTGTAAATGTTTGTAAATGTGAGAATATGGAGAGTCATTATATCTGTCAGTTTCACCCAGACATCAGATGTAGTCCTCACTAGCTGCAGAGTTTGCAACTGTTCTCTAATTTGCTGACTTACATGTTCTGTGAGACACACGGGTACTGACAGAGGTCAGCAGAGGACTCATCCGGCCTTTAGTGGACATTTCATCTCACTGACAATCAGAATGAGGTGACCACCATGAGATTGTCGCCCACACAAACACGAACACACCTGCCCCAACATTCAAGTTAATTGCGGCGCTTTTCACCGGATGTACCTGACCTCCTGCGTACAAAAGTGCGTGCACACTCGAACTCATGCGCATTCACACGTGTCTGCTCACTCGGGAGGTTTAATCCATCATTCACCCTCCGCTGGGTCCATCTCTCCTTCCACACCCAGGCTAAGCAGGTGAATGAAGGTGTCCGTGCATTGTTACAATCTGGATAAGACTCGTTGCTGTAATCCAGCATGACACGCGGTTATCTTGAGCGTGGCTCAGGCACGTGGCTCTTTGTCTTCCTACCTTCAATAACGCATGCAATGCAATACATTGTACAGGTGTACCTAACAAAGTGGCCTCAAGTGCAAGACAGGTATGGAAACAGTACGCGTGGCCTGGCAGAGAAGTACAATAGTAATAGACCTGGTGAGTCATCTTCCCACCCCGTCACTACACCCACAGGTCTCAGGAGGCAGCGGAGCACGGAGTTCAGCCAGTTAGGGAGCCACATGCCACCACACAGTGAAGCCTCCTCGACAGTCAGTAAGGACGACATATGACTGTTGGACAGCTACATACAGTGACTGTCCCCGGCCCCACCTACTGGGATAGATCTCCAAACAAGGAATTGTGATGACAGCCAGAGAGATTATTTTTGCCTCGTACAGACAGAAATTTGTGAAATATTAATGGCTAAATAAAAATGAGTGGAAGAATTGTTCACATAAACTTAATTTCTTACCTTATTCCTCTCCCCCCCTTTCCTCTTCTTGCTCACAGGATTAAACATGCCAACATTGTATCTCTGGAAGAGATATTTGAAAGTAAATCACACCTCTACCTTGTCATGCAACTGTGAGTATTCACATGTGTGAGTTTGTGTGATTTGTGTTTTATTTGTGTGTGTGTGTGTGTGTGTGTGTGATGTACATTTCAAACTCCCCACTTGTGCTATCTCCCACACACTGCAAGTCACATGCCATTAATTACACTTTGTAAAGCGCCTGCATGGACGTGAACACGCACACATAGCAAACAATTTACGCTGCCTACTCGTGGACACCAGTAGGGAGTTTGCCCTCACACCTGCAGCCTGTCAGCCTCCCACCCACCCAAATGTCAGCAAGAGAGAAAGAGAGAGAGGACGGATTAGGATCAGGAGCGCTGTTAAGTGCGTGGCTTCAGAAAATATAAATTATTTATGTATTAATCACAGTTAACAGTAAATCAGAGAGATAAAAGGCAGAGGCAGACAAGGAGGGTGTACATTTGTCAAGGGGAGGGTGAGTTGGGAATTCTTTGCTTGAGTAGTGGTAGTTATTTTACCCCCTACATATCTGTGTTCCCTCATAATGGTTTTGGTGTCCTTGCGATGTGTTTCAAGCTCTCTCTGATTCTGAGCTTAACCACTGTAATAGGTCTGCTAATTCAGTTTTACTGTTATCTTCACCTAACATTTTCAAGAAAGTGTAGCAAGGAGATGTAAGAATGGTAATTTATCATGAGGGAACTGACAGCAGTTGATCAGCAAGGTGAGCAAAGTGAGACAGATTTATTATTTATTCTTTCTTCGTCACAGATGGAGGTCAGTTTTCCTTTGAAAAACACCTGAACACTCAAGAACACACTCCCACAGTTCTGACCTTTTGTAAAAAACGTTCTTGTCTCCTTTATTTCCTTCCCAAGGTGCGTGTGTGTGTGCGTGTGTGTGTGTATTTCTACTGGAGGCTCAGACAAATTACTAAATGTTTTCTGTAGACAGAGTGAAGTCTCCCTCTAGTGGCTTTGTAGTGTAATATCAGTGAACCTATTTGAAAATACTTTTGTCTCTCTACATTCATACATCTGTTTGTTAATATCTAGCAACAGATCAACATGTTTTGTCATTATTTGCCTCTCAAACTGGCAGTTTGTGCAAAACTATTTTCAATAGATTTTTTTCACCTCATGCTCTTTTCAGTCTTTAGCTCTCCTGGCCACTCATCAAGCTTTTTCCAAAAATCCATCCCATATTTGGTTCTTCAGATTCTCTACTCAATATAATACTAAGCTTATAAACTTCACTTAAAGTGATGCAAATTAATGTAAATAATATATCCGTCCCTCTTTTTATGCAGGGTGTCTGGTGGGGAACTCTTTGATCGTATCATAGAGAAGGGCTTCTACACAGAGAAAGATGCCAGTAAACTCATTCAGCAGATTCTGGATGCCGTCAAATACCTCCACGACATGGGCATTGTGCACCGTGACCTCAAGGTCAGTCCTTTAACTTGTTTTGTCAGAACCCCAGAACTGAAAACACGTCTTCTAAGCATTTTTCCTATATGAACTCATTGATAGTAAACAGAAGCAGACTTAAGTGTTGTCTGTGTAATCCCTTCTGTACAAGCATATAATCCCTTTCTGGAGATTAGTGAATGCTGTGTGTATGTGGTGACAGAGCTACATGTACACTTTGATACCTTCTTAACATTTTTGGATTTGATTTTGTCCCTCCTCATCACAGCCAGAGAATCTCTTGTACTACAGCATGGACGAGGACTCCAAGATCATGATCAGTGACTTTGGTCTGTCTAAAATCGAGGGCTCTGGCAGCGTGATGTCAACAGCATGTGGGACACCTGGATATGTTGGTAAAGACATCAGACATCTTAAGTGAGACTAATCTGCTTCTGATTAATCAGTTTTACCTGGAAGGGAACACTGTAACATTTAATAGTAGCAAATAGTAGCAAATATGCCTTATACGCTCATATATTCCACCATCCATAGCTCCCCAGAGGCTTGTGTGGATATTCAAAGATATGACAAACATGCTTATTAGTTTGTAGGGAGTGCTTTATACTTGGCAATCACCCTCTAATCAACCAAGCTCCTAGGTTTACCTACAAAACTAACAACATACTTTTATAATAAACATACAAATAGTGCTTATCATGTGTGAATCATGGTTAAAAATCTCTCTGGCCTATATAGTGATATTGTTATGTTCTTTCAGCCCCTGAAGTGTTGGCTCAGAAACCCTACAGTAAAGCGGTGGACTGCTGGTCTATTGGCGTCATAGCCTATATTCTGTGAGTACACTTAAGACTTAAATCCGGCATAACACAACATGAATACATTTATTTAGTAGAGTTTTATATTTAAAATAGTTTTTAATAGTCATGTTATTTGTACTTTGATAGTCATGATAATGTCTTGTGTATAACATTATCATCTTTTGAGTCAGGGAGAGAAAGACATGCTACATGCCCCTAGTGGAAAAGGTCCCGTACGTTTGTGAGGAAACATGATCTGTGTGTGCTCTGTGTGTGTTCCTCAGGTTATGCGGTTACCCTCCGTTCTATGATGAGAACGATGCCAAACTGTTTGAACAGATCCTGAAGGCAGAATACGAGTTTGATTCTCCTTACTGGGACGATATCTCTGATTCAGGTACGGTGTAGATCAAACTAGTTTTCTCCATCCATTAAGTCATGACGTAGATTTTCTTATAGGTACAGTCAACATGTTGATATATTTCTTTACATGTGTAGGTAAATTTTCATTGTAAATAATCAAGAAAAACACAATGATTAAAGCTTGGCTTTTCTATTCTGTATAGTTAGTTCTGTCGAATACCTCCTTACTGAATCACTCCACATCCATATCCTGTGGGATACATATATTTTCTGTTGCATTCCTGTTGCTTATATCAGTGATGCAACTTTTCACTCACAACCCAAAGCTTGCGATCATATGTGAGTGACTCAGCAGTCCACACATGTGCTTAAAAAACTCGTCTTTAATGCAGCTTTTCAGTCCTATAAACATCCCTGGAATGACACTGAATACAACATCAAAGACTTCAGCTGAAGTAATGCTCGGAGATGATATTAAGCTGAAATGTAAAAAAAAAAAAAGACAAAAAGAAACCTCAAAGGATTGAAACATACCCAACAGAGATGCTTTCCTCCTGCAGGAAGAACTAAGCAGCCAGGACTTGTCAGGATCCACTCATCCACCTGACGCTTCCCAACATGAACAAGTCCCGAGCCCAAAACAAAGACTACCTGTCGTCCAGGAGTTTGTCTTTCGGGCTAGTCAAGTTCTTTCTCATAAAGACAGATTGATGTCCCAAGTTTTCTGAGCCAGTAAATATTTAATCCGATCCCCACCTTTCACCTTGCAGGTGTTGCGTCCACAAGCCAAGGCACTGATCCCATGTTGATTTTTTTTACTCTAGTCCTGGCTCTTAGACTGGTTCTTCATTTCCCTGCTCTGGGCGAGGATCACTTAAAACAAATTATACAATTTATGTGGCTTTCTGGCATGTGGAAATTATCTCAAGATGTGTTTTCTGTTGTTTACAGCAGTGAGACACTGGAGTATTACTATACCAATAAGCTGTTTCCAGCTTTGAGCACTGGCTTATATAAATATAAATAAATATACAGACCACAGCTGGTGGCTTTTATGATACTGACTATGTTAACCTTTCTTTTTCATCATAGCCAAAGATTTTATTGTCCACCTGATGGAGAAAGACCCCAACATACGCTACACCTGTGAGCAAGCTCTGCAGCACCCCTGGTACTACACTTATCATGATGCATTTATTATGTCTTATTAAAACCTTGATCCTCCAACTTCAGGGATTTACTTGTTTGACCTAACCCAAGCTGACTTCTAACCATGGCACATACACACTGCAGAGTGCTAATGTTTTGTTACCCTTCTCTTTGTCAGGATTGCAGGGGATACTGCTCTGGACAAGAACATTCATGAGTCTGTCAGTGCTCAGATCAAGAAGAATTTTGCGAAGAGCAAGTGGAAGGTGAGCGAGACTCCCTGTTCGCACTTTAATGCTCTTTGAGTCCCAGTTAACGTTTAGTCACAGATGAATAAAACTGTACGGTTTTCTAGGTTACATTGTTTTGTGCCTTTTTCCTCTGCAGCAAGCATTCAACGCTACAGCAGTGGTCCGTCACATGAGGCGTCTACAGCTGGGCACTAGTCACGAGGGGCCCAGTCCCACCCTGCCCAGTCCGTGCCGAACTCATCTGCTAGAGGAAAATGCAGGTACCAGTTGTGGTCCAGTTTAGGGCTGCTAGACTCACTCTGAGTAATTTGTTTGTCTCTAACACTCACACAGCAATGAAGGCTGTAAACAAGCAAACGTTGAACCACTCTGAGGGGGAAATGTGTGGATTGCAGATGTTGTCTTTTCTGTTGTTGTAGTTACTTGTATTTTAATACCACAGTTACAGGGCTGATAGTATGTCCTCTTTCTCCCTCAGAGGCGTGCTGCGAGGGGGGATGCACCCAAAACGTCGACGGTGGGACGGACCCTCTGTCCAACTGCACCTACCGCTGCCACCCGACCAGCAGGGTGTGATCCCTGCACCCTGCTTCACTTACCTGTCTAATCAATCCCAGTGACTTTCCAATTTTAACCCCCTCGGTGGAACCGGAGGCTCCATCTCCCCCCTTATCTGGTTAGGAATACAGCGTCATTCCAACCTCTCGCCTGCAGGGGGAGCAAGCCTGTCCAGCCTGAGAAGGAAGACAAAAATGGGATGAAAGGAGAAGGAGTGAGACTTGAGGATAATGATGATACACCAGAGAAGATCACTTTTACAGACTGGGCTGGTAGTTTGGGATGAGTTGAAATGGGGAGAGCATACAAAGGAAGGAGGGGGACCTCCTCCACCAGCATGTCAGGGGTATTGTTTTTGCTGAAGTAGGACAGAGCTTGTTGGACACAGATTTTACTTATGATTTTTTGATTCAACCTGTCTCTTTGTTTGTTTTATTTTTTATTATTTACATATTTTTGTGTTGTCTTTTTAACCTCCTGCTGTAAAATCCAGAAACAGTATCTGCATGACCAGGAGAGAGTTACCCCTGTGCAAATTTCGTTATCTTAGAAATGTACCTTGTTGCAGAAATGCAGCATTGCAGCAAGATGCAAATTCAGAGGGGTTGTGTGTAAAGGCTGTTAGGGTGGGAGGGCAAAAGAGCATTTTGACATGTTGCCGCATTATATAAGAGAAGTGAGTTCAATCTTGTAATTTTCCAGATCTGCATTCAATATCTTTAAGTTGTGCTTTTAGACAATCAGTAATAGTTTATGCAATGAAAACTCTGTCTATGTAGCCTTTCTTGTGGCGATATAGTGTTTCCATGCAGTGGTTAGGCTTTTTGTTAATCCCAAACCTCTTCAACCACTCAAGCACAGGGATATATCTTTGTCTAAGGTGCCTTTAGGATACACAGTATGATGGGTTTGTTTTAGATGGATAGACAGATAGACAGATAGATAGATAGACAGATAGACAGTTAGATAGATAGATAGATAGATAGATAGATAGATAGATAGATAGATAGATAGATAGATAGATAGATAGA
>JAOXYL010000100.1:17544941-17555005 GCA_028564955.1 Terapon puta | reverse complement strand
AAAGTCCTGCATGACTCTGCAAACCACAGTTGGTTATAATAAACAGGATGGAGAGCAGGATGGGGAGTATCTGGCAGTAAGAGAAGAGCCACTAATTTTCTACTTTTGGGAAAATTCAGCCTGCAATTAGAGTCAAACATTGCCAGGAACTTGACATCCATGTTACTTGCATTAGTAATACATCTGATACTGGCCTGAGCAGGGAGTCTGAGACTTTGTCCATCAGATGACAGAGTCCCTCGCCATGCCAGATGAAAGGGAAACATGCTGTTGAGAAGAAAATATGAAAAGAACAGGATAGAAGGAGAGGAAAATTGCACATCTGCACCATTGCACCTTTTCTAGAATGGCAGCAGATCAAAGTAGAGAGGATGTTGAATTGAACTCTGGGGTGTACAAGGTCAAAGGTGTCAAAGTCATTGTAGATGCCAGCAGAGAAATGTGAAACCACCTCTTTTACACCCAGTCTCATTCACTCATTCATTCACTCCAACCAGGAAAGTTTGAAATGGCCCCTTTTTAACTTCTTGGCCCTGAAAGTCTTTATTCAAACTGGGATGCTTGTGAAAATAAGGGAAAATAATTCAGCATCAGATTCATACTTCTCTTTGTCAACAAAACCGGGAACATTCATTCATGATTTACTTGCACTCCATAACATGCAAAACACACAGACTGTGCATGTGAAAATGTTTTACTGTTTCTCCAGCAGTTATTTATGCTCAAATAATATGCTCGGGCTTATCATACAGGATAGGTTCTTACCAAGGATAAAGCAATCAGCCGACCTACAAATGAAATCTGCTCTAACATGCCCAATGACTCATGGCAGAGGGAACTTCAATAAGATCGATTTCAAAACAGCTGTTTTATAAAAGCAAAAATTGCACAATAACATGACTTAACCCTATGCATGCTAATTAATATTTGGTATTTGATTCATTCGTGATTTTTTGCTTTTGAATTTCATAGCTATAGGGTCTGTGCAGTGTTTTCAATAAGTGACCAATAAGTGTACGATATAGATCTGCATGTGACAGATATTCTGCACACAGTGCCTCAGTGTTTATCAAAATAGCAACATCATTCACCACTAACCCACAGCACTGGTGGAGTTGCACACAACAACAGTTAACTAACTCAAAAATATGCAAAAACTTCAGATCCTGTCCAAAATGAAACACAGAATGCCGCAATGCCTCTGAACAATCAGTCAGATATGCTGTAAACATGCAGGGTAGAAAATATAGCAACATAAACCTAACAGCCTTGAGTGTAACCATTAGATATAAAAACAGCTTGGCAGCACTAACAACAAACACATGAAGGCACATTCCTCCGGCCTGTCTTGTTGACTTCGTCAGCAACCCAGACGACGAGAGAAGTAATTGCAAGTGAAGGTTGTAGGGAGACAGAAACGGGGGAGGGGAAGAGGAGGACAAGAGAGGGAAAGAAGTCAGTTGTTTGTGTAGGTAAAAGTAAAAGTAAGTAAAATTTAAATTCTCAAATGTAAATCATGGCCTTTGTGCGTGCCATAACTGAGCCGTGGAATTGAATCTAGTGTTATGGTCATTATCGTAGCCTTATAAGTAAAAGGCTGAGCTCACTCTTTTTGGCTTGCCAAGTTACTTGTGTTGCATCTCCCTCTCTGGGGTCCCGAGATCAGGCTTACAATGCAGTGCTGAGGCTGAAAGTACAGTACTGTGATTTCAGTTCAACTGGAACAGCAGACGTCACTGAGGGCAAACACACATACACACACATCAGTCTTTCATTGAAACAGACGAGAAGTCACTTCCCCTTCACCAGAGTAAAGCTCGTCAAGTGAAACGACATGAGGAGGAGACGTTTCCACTCAGATCGCAGCTGTGGGACAGTCACATCAGCCTCAGCTGCACTTTGTGTTTACCGCTAACATGCTAAATTAAAATGCTGAACATGGCAAACATGTCAGCATTGTCACTGTGGACATGGAGTGGTTGAACAGAGTTGTGTTGTGATGGGCGTTAAATGCTGCACAAACTGGAAAGTTATGGCTCCAACAAGCCATTCATACTTCTAACAGGATGGTATTAGCTGTCCTGTTAACAAGCTCCAGAAAACATTTAAAGAAAAAAAAAGAAATATAACTAATTGATGCCGCCAGAGTTTGAGCCAGAGTCTGCGCAGTAGTGATCGAAGGAGGAGGAGCCACAGTATCAATGTCCTGAATATTCATTTTATAAACAAGATTAACTACAATAGAATAGCAAATAACACATCATCATTATAGGAGTGACCAAATGGCAAGTGGAGTCATTAATTCCTGGAGATTTGCATGCTAGTGTTTAACCCTAAGGAGCACTGTGTACCCTCAGAAAGGCACTTGCAAAGTTTTGGACTCTCAGTCTTGTTGTAATGCAACAGGAGTGACAAATTCAAAACAGAAAGAGCTGGTCCTCTTCTCTTTAAAGGGAAACACATCAAATGCAATACCCGAGTAATTAGCTACAGAAACAATAAAGCCAGTGGCAAGTTAGAAAGCTCAACATGAGAAACCCCTGTGATGTATTTTTACATGAGGAACAATTGTTGATAGACAGACAGCTAAAGTCTAAGTGTAGCTACTTGAGAACAAAGAGGTGGTAAAATAGAAAAAAGCTATATGGTATTAACCAAACAGATGCTCTGAGATTGTCAATATAAAAAAAAAAAAGAAATCAGTGGAGCCAGAGAAAGTAACAACATTTGAAAACATAAAACAAGGCAAGATAAATAAACCATGTCCACAGATAGCCAGGTCTTCTGGAAGGGACCACCACTGTGCAGTCGTATTGCCTGACATCTGTTTTGCAGCTTGGCTGTACGGTGGTTTATGTTGAGAAAGCAGTGTGTGTATATCATCTTTGGCCCAGGTCCATGGGATTTTGACAGTTGGCTGCAGGCAAAGCTGTCTGATGCAAAGGTTTCACGGGGAGAATAAAGAGCCAACGAAGAGTCAAGACGAGGGGCACAGAGCTGCTCTCTGCAGCACCTTGTTTAAGAGGTCAAACAATTTGCAAGAAGAAAGCTTGTAAATGTCCCCTCCATGTCCAGCTTTTTCTGTGGAACAATCCTGCAAGAGAAGTCCCTGGCAGAAAATTTGTTTGAAATGTGTCTTTCTTCCCTCGCCATGCAAAACCTGCTGTTGACTGAGCTCTATGCGGCAGCACAACCCGCTCGGGCAGCACCATATGGAAGAAATTTGGTTCAGCTCTCCTGAATACTCTGTTGAAATTTTCATCTGCCAGGGCGAATTCGCGTCTGAAATGGTCCCACGTTCTTTCTGAAAGTGTGTCGGACGTGAGGTGGACAAAGGTTTGAGAGGGAGAGGTCAAAACAGGGCCACTTTATTTTTAGGATTTATGATGCTTTTAAATGTGCACCAGTTCTTTGAAAACGTTTGATTTATTAGCACTGAATCACACTAAACATATTGTGCGTGCCAGAAAGCATTTATCATTTCTGACACGAATACATGGAAAGCAGGAAACATTACAACTGAGACATTTACTTGAATTCATTACCCCTCTATCTCAGAGCTCCATCAGTAGGCACTTTGTTCTGGTGTTTGGCTAGACAGATTATTATAAAATATTTATGTCACAGATGATGTCACTTTAGAACATCAAACACAGTTTTGTGCATCTATACCAGCTTTAACTTGCTACATGAAAAACAATTTTGCAAAGCTACAAGCATAAAAATGCAAAATTTTAACAAACCCAGACAGATTTTAAATTTCTTGTTTTCAATTCAGCTCTTCATTTGATACTATACACAGTATAGTTTTTTTATGGTTTGTTGGTACATATTAGAAACTCTCTGTAACCCTCAAGGAGGCTATAATTTGAAGATGTATTTCTTTTTATATTGAAACTCTCTAAGTGTACATGTAATGAAGGTCAAACAGACTGTGAAACTAAAAAGAAAGTTTTATAAAAGTTCATTTATTTATAAAAAACAAACAAACAAACAAACACAGTAACTGTTACACAAATGATTATGCTGTTGGCAAAGCAAACCAGATGCTTATAGTTGATAGAAAGAAAAATAATAAGAAAAGCAAACACAGATCGTATAATAAGAGCAAACTTTGATTTCTGACACAGAAAAAGCCAATCCTGTAACACGCCAGGCTCACTGGTTGGACTCAATGAGTGCTCAGCACCCTGTTTTCAAATATAAAACTTTACACTTTTGTCTAGTACAATTTGAATAGAGAAGAAAATAATGCACACTTGGGGAGCAATGAACTGAATTTAAAAGATCACAACACTTTGGGATGGGATCTTGGCTATAAATAGATCAAATATGTAAATGAAATGCAGGTAGAAAAGACTAATGTGACATAACATTAGGCGCTGCAGCTTTAAACTTTGGCACAACTTCTCCTTGGTACCTGTAAGCTCATATACACAATCAGGGTGTTGTTTTTAATGCTCACAACTTGTACAATCTGTACCTTTTACACTCATTGCAGACATTACCTTGTCCACACATGGACTCCCAAAAGACAATGGTTGATTTTGAGCATTTTGTTGATACTATCAAGAAGCAGCTTAACTATTATCTATAAAATGCTTAATGTGTCCAGCACAGAAAAAACTAGATATTACATTTTCAGTGCTTTAACATTGTCCACATATTGTTCAACAGTGCATCCGCCAACTATGAGCTCTGTCCAATGTCTGGAAAATGTTTTTGCTGCCACTGAATTAAAGTGAGGCGACTGAGACGGCAACAGCAACAGTTATTCAGAGAGACTGATCCTGTTGGATTAATGGGGTGAAATAAGATTTAAAGAGATTTAGATGAGGATCTTTCACTCCTGTGGAGCCATTTAAATTCCTTATATCAGAGGCAGCTAATCCTTTACTTTAGTTCATCTGGTGACACAAATGAGGTCAAGTGAAATGAAGCTAAGCGCGCGTACACACGAACACACACACAAACACGCACACACACACACACACACACACACACACACACACACACACACACACACACAAACAGTTCTAAGATGTATGATAAGGATGTAAATGGGCTTCAATCAATGGTCCCTTTGTAGTTGACAGTTTCAGTGGTACAGGTCAGTTTGACCAAGAACTAAAACAGTTGTTTCGTTGGACCAACAAAATTACCAAAATTGATTGTGCAGCTGAACCGTCTTGATTTTTTATGTTCCTTTTGCAAAAGGCATATTAATTAGTTGGAATTGCAATTAAAGTACATCATGTAAGTCTAATTTGGTCATCATGGTCAATTGAAGCTGCTGTTGCCATCTCTTCCTCTCACCTTTTACACAAATTTCTTTCAGCTTGCTCTGTGATTGATGTTTCACGTTGAGCAATCTGGTTTACATATAGTCATGGCGAGAAAAGCTAGTGTTTTAGATTCCTGGAGAGGACCTTTTTAAGTGTCGGATTCTTCTGGTCTTGGGTTGTGTCCTGATCGGGGTGGGGTCGGGGGAGTTTTGGCTCGTAGAGCTTTTTGAGACCAAGGCTCTGTTGCTCCTTCACTGTTTCACGTTGGGCCTGACGTAGCTGCCGTTTCATGGTCTTCACCTTTTCCCTCAGGTGGTCGTTGGCTTTCTCCAAGGAACGCACCTGCTGGGAGAGAGTCCTGACCCTCTCCTCCTCCTCAAACAGAGCCTTCTGCACTGCAGAGCACAGCAACTGTGAAGAGGAGAGGAAAAGATGTACATTTGTTTATTCCAATTTTTACAGAAAATATTTTTGAAAGCCAGGAAAGGAATGAGTAGCATTTTCTAGGTACTTCAGGCAAACATGTGAATGACCATGATTACTTCCAAGTCCACAAGGCCAGTATCAGCTTGTCCAGCTGACTTTATTCTCACGCTGCCTTTTGAGTGAAATCATATTATTTTACCCCATAACAGTCCATGGTAAATACAAGTGTCACATTTAATATATTTTTGTAACATATATGACGTAGCACCTAACAGATCTGCTGTTTTTGATACTGGATTTCCTTGATTAAGTCAAATGAGAGAACGCTTCTGGCACACTGTTTGGACTGACAACCAGTGCCAACAGCTCATAAGTCTTTCAGCATCTACTCTTTGTGTATGAGTGAGGCGAAAAAGAACATTTTGGCTGCTTGTGGCCTAAAAAAAGAAAAGAGGAGGGAAAAGTAAATTAATCATTAAGTATTTTTTATATTACCCCTATTTTTCTGTGGAATAGTTTGTGGTAATGGAATAGTTCATGGTAATGTATCTAAAGGCTTTCCTCGTTATGTATCAGCCAAAGACAACACGCTGTAGCTCCAGCTTGATGAATCTGAGGTGAAGAAAACAGTTACACAAAATTCTCCATTGAGTGTTTCAGTGAGACACCACCATGAGATGAAACCCAACATGCCTGCAAACCAATGACAGACGATCTAATGGCCAGGACCTTTCCTAGGTGAAAAAATTAGCTCCAGCTGCATTCGACTGCATGCTTGTCTGCCTGAGTGTGGATTTCCTTCATAGATCTTAATGCTTCCACATGGGCCGGCATGAAGCACTGATGTATATTCCCCACCATCAGATAACAACCGCTGAGGGTTTTGAGGAAATGTTAAAAATGTGCTGCTGGCTGCTGGCCCACATCACTGGTTAGTACATTACCCGCTGTAATATTAGCCGTGGATTTTTCCCATGTGCTCTTGCTTATGTATCCCATAGGGAATTTTAAAGGGGTATGAAACTTTATAATGCATAGGATGAAGTTCAGAAGCAGAGCAATCACATTGTGCAGAGGATGTAAAATGGAAACATCACTGTCCTGTGCACCCAAGAAAGACTCCCACCCAGAAAAAAAGATACCTTCGGTCAGTTCCTGTGTCAGCGTTTATGATGTTGTTTCAGGCTAAGCTACAAACGCTACAAACATTCAAACCAGGGGACAACCAAGGCACATCCATCTTCTGCTGCGCATCCAACAGCAAAAGGCCAAGCAAGGTAGCCCAGACATCCCTCTTCCAAGCAACATTTTCCAGCTCATCCAGGGGGATCCTAGGGCGTTCCCAAGCCGGATGAGATGTATAATGGCTCCTGCATATTCTGGATCCCTGTGGTGGTTTTCTATCAGTTGGATGTGCCTCCAAAGAAAAGGAGGCATTCTGATCAGATCTCCAAACTACAGTCTGGGGACCTCAGAACTGCCCTCCTACTCAATGCAGATGACAACATTTTGCTGGTTTATTCAGACCGTCAGCAGGCAATTAAGTCAGAATGAAAGCCAGCACCTCCAAGTCTTAGGCCACAGTTCGCTGCCACCAAATGGGAGATTCCAGCAACTCCCCCACGAGAAGGGGTTCAGGTATCTATTGTTCATGAGTGAGATTTAGAGGAAGACCTTTGGTTATGAGGCCAAATGATTAGTTTTTTTTATATCAGCAGAGTAATCTTCAAAATACCTGTTTCTACAGGCTGTTTAGCATCATCATGACTGGAGAAATTAATCTGTATTTTCACCTTCACAAGTACATTAAAAAAGAAAAGTCAATCAGCTTGGGAAGGGATATCCTGGCTTTTATTCCCTAGTAGGGCTCAAGTTCCAAAAATACTGATTCATACATTTCCCACAACATAACTCCGCCCCACCTGCTAGGTGCCTATGTCTTTTAATCTCCGGATCGTCAGTAATTGACGGGCCCCAAAATGGATCCATGCGGCACACCCTCAGTACGCAGTATATTCCATGCAGGACCAAAGTCTTCTCTCAGTGCAGTTTCCCATCTCAGACTAGGCATGTTTGAAACAACTGAAAAACAACTGGGGGTCTGCACATCTTGGGTATTAAATAATATTTTAGTTAGACCACGTTGCCTGAAGCTGAAACCTCATTTTGGCGTTGGTATCCACCCACCAAGTCAGGATGATATTTGTAACCTTCAGAGCTAATACTTTTGCATAAGTGCTGGGACCATTAAACGGTGGGAAAAAACCCTTGTTGCTTGTTAAAATAATGTTTTTATTGCTGATACTGTTTGGTGTGAAATCTCAAGATGACTACATGCCATTTGATTTACTTTGGTTGAAACTGGATTATAATGTTATCTGTTCTGATGGGAGTCTAGGGTCGGTTGTCCAAACAATGGTTGCGCAGTACCAGTAAAAACAAAGTCTGTTTTTATTTTGCGCAGAGGAAATCTAATCATGACAATGATGTAAGAAAGCAGCACTGATATCTAAATGTCACTCTATAATTATAATCGTAGGCTTGACCCAAAAGTTTTCAAAGTTTTGGAAATTCAAACCATGTTTTCATTCATGGCAGATTTTTGCTTTTATAAGTAGTCAGCAAATGATTGGAAACAGACAGAAGAAGACTGACCTAAATCAGGGGGATTATGCCAAAGGTTTAGACTCATTATAGAGGATAAAGCAGCGGTGAGTGACTGGAAACCATTTATATTTATTGACACATGGACTCTGAGATGAGATGCAGGAAACTTACAGAGTTGTGGAGTACCAGGTGTTGGATTTTTACAGTGTTTAAGAAGAAATGAGCTTTCATCAATTAAACAGTGACAGCAATGCATGAACTGGAGCTGAAGATTATTAATTCAGATCATTTTGAAATCTCATTTGCATCAGTATGAAAGTCAAAAGCATTAAAAAGTGCAATGACCGTATACTCTCACACTGCATTGTCCTTTGTACTGTATGCTATTTTGTGATTAAGAGATGCAATTTACTTTTATGATGTATCCACTTTCCCTGGTTTTGCTTTAGTATCCACATTTCCATAAATTCCTTTCAGTATCCCCCAGAGGATGGACACGCATTGTTGCATTGGTAATATAAATAGAGGGAGAGTTTGTTTTTCCAGTCTGAAAATGTCAAATCCAAGACACACGCTTTACTTAGGACCGTTTCAGTCTAGTGGCTCCACTTGTGTTCTAGTCTAGGCACTTGGTGTTTGAGTCTGAGGGACTGATATTCAAACCTTTAGTGTCAAAGTTCATTGCAGACTCACTGGACATCTCCACATGATGTCACTTAATTCTATTAGGGCTCCCATCATAAGAAATAAAAACATACTCCATTAAACAACAAAACTGTTTGTTAAAAAGGTGTAAAAAACAGATTTTTTTTTCATTATAACATTCCTAAACCTCGGGAAATGTCTGTTTGGTTTTCCATGCATTAAGAAAAAAGATGTTTAATACTTTATGAGTGCACCACAATACTTTCAGCTATTGGTGTTCACTCTTTTTCCAAAAACATTTATGCAGTCACCATAAATATGCAGCTACTGAATCAAAATAAATTGTAGTGTTTTATCGACACTAAGCTGGCTTATAGTGGTGGTTCTGATGGACTGCATACCCGACTGTCCTCCTGAGCCTCCCACTCTGGCGTGTAGCTGTGGACCTGAGTACCAGCCGTACAGTTGGAGAACTGGAAAAGGCTAGAAAATGTGCGGTGCATCTCTGGAGTGTCGGGGAAGATGGGGTCCTGGAAGTTCACCCCGTGAGGGACAATGTTGTAGTTCTCATCCATCCTGCAAGGCACAAAGGGAAGAAAATGATTAAAGGTAAAAAAAAGAACATGTAGAAAGAGGTTGTACATGCGTAAACAGAAACATAGGCACACAAATAAAAGAAATTATGTAATACTTCATCATAACGTCATCAGGAGAACTTTAAATTTAAAACAGTTTTCCCTGTTTAACCTACAAAGCTGACAGACATATGTCAGTCGTTAAAGTTAGAACATTTTGAAAGGAAGAAAAACATATCTTTCTACAATTGTTTGCAGACCCTGGTCTATTTTTATGCAAATTCAAGCATTATGTAGATGAGTCATGCCAGCAAATTACAAGCCAGAGGGATTTACTGTGCATGTTTCTTATCTTATCCTATGATGTGAAGTGTGTGAGGGAGGAAGTCTTGAAGCAGTGTGTTTCCATACATCTGGATTCCATCTTGCATCCCTTGAGGGTCATCAAAAGTTTGGTTGTCCCTATAAGAGATTATGTGTGTGTGTGTGTGTGTGTGTGTGTGTGTGTGTGTGTGTGTGTGTGTGT
>JAOXYL010000100.1:17512497-17540501 GCA_028564955.1 Terapon puta | reverse complement strand
TGTTATGGTAGTCGTGCAGAGCCTCAACACGTAAAGAAGACGTATAGAATTAAAATCTCAAGGCCGATTTCCTTTAACGAGATGTGCCAAAAGTAAACTCGCACTTAACTGATTTGACAACTAATATTGTTTGTATGAGGCTGTAGAGGAATCATAGGTTATCATAGGTTTTTGTACATCTCTCGTTTAGATGTACAATGAGTCATTCAAATTCAGGAGGGCCGATCAGTGGAGCCAGTCATGATGTCATTCAGCGTCAAACTCGCCAAAAACAGCCGCACAGTCAGAATTCAGGGAAAAGACAGAAATTTAACCTGGAAGACAAAGTGCGGGGTAAAGTGCTTGAAGTCAACGTTTCACAGGGCCAGTGGCGCAATGGATAACGCGTCTGACTACGGATCAGAAGATTCTAGGTTCGACTCCTGGCTGGCTCGAGACTTTTAATCATTGTAACACTACAGTACAGATCACTCACAATGAACGACAGGTAACATTAAAACAGTAACATAGGCGTCGTTCTGCGAGTTTATCACACGTAACAACTAAGCGAAGTGGGGAAAACGGATTTCTTTGTACTTTATGTTGCATTATGTTGAGAACATCAACATCTCCTTTATTCATTTTATAAACTCAGAATGTGATACTTGTTTGTACTAATGATGTCCTGATGAATTTGGTTTACACTGATGGGCATAGTCTGCTCAAATGTATCAGAATCAGAATAAGATTTATTTGCCAGGTATTTGTGCACATACAAGGAATTGGTCTCCGGTTTTTACAGAACGCTCTCGTACTTAAGGGAAGAATAGAAGAATAGAATAAAAAGAATAGAATAAAAATACATAAAAAATACATAAACATAACAACATAGTATAAATATTGTAGAGTTTCCTGTGAACTAAAGGGTCGGTACGCTGATCTATATAATAGAAATCTACAATATGGAGACGTTGAACCTGGAAGACAAAACACGGGGGAAACCTATTGAACAGGCAGTTCCATAGGGCCAGTGGCGCAATGGATAACGCGTCTGACTACGGATCAGAAGATTCTAGGTTCGACTCCTGGCTGGCTCGAGACTTTTAATCATTGTAACACTACAGTATAGATCACTCAGTGAACGACAGATGACGTTAAAACAGCAACATAGACGTCGTTTTTATAAACTCAGAATGTAATACTTGTTGGTATTAATGGTATGCTGATGAATTTTGTTTACACTGATGGGCATAGTCTGCTCAAATGTATCAGAATCAGATTTATTTGCCATGTATGTGTGCATATACAAGGAATTTGTCTCCGGTTTTTACAGAACGCTCTCGTACTTAAGGGAAGAATAGAAGAATAGAATAAAAAGAACAGGTGATATAACTTACATAAACATAACAAACAACAGTATAAACATTACAGACATAAACATACACATAAATGTGGATTATGGAGTGCAACAGAATGTGAGTGCAATGACGCAGGTTTTATGGCTTAAAAATAGATATCTTATGTACGGAAAATACAGAACGAAATATGTCCAGAATATACCGTATGTACGCAAAATATATTTTATTGTTTATGGAAGTGACGTCAATGGGTGCAAGTGAAGTGTTAGTTTGTTGTTCCTGACGCTCTGTGACTGGTGTCAAATGTATGGGCTTTAAAACGACTCTGTAGTTCAGAATTGTATGTTCACACTGAGATAGATGTGATTTCAGTATCGGTATGAGAGCGTGGATTTATTCTGCACCTCGAAGGAAAGGATCTCCATAGTCAGACAGAGGGAATACAGTTTCCTGTGAGCAAAAGGGTCGGTACCCCGATCTATACTAAAAAAATTTACAATATGGAAACGTTGAACCTGGAAGACAAAACACGGGGTAAAGCGATTTGATAAGCGGTTCCATAGGGCCAGTGGCGCAATGGATAACGCGTCTGACTACGGATCAGAAGATTCTAGGTTCGACTCCTGGCTGGCTCGACTTTTCATCGTTGTTAGGATATGGCTTCATCGGTATTGACAGTGTACAAGTGAATCCAACATATATGTATCGTATGTGTATGTGTATAATGTTTCAATGCATGCAGTTTTTTACACTTTTTTAACTTTTGTCTAAGTTATTGTAGGTTTTATAACATGAAATAAACATGGTATTACATGTACAGATATCTTTTCCTTGCTTTGAATCTTCCCTTAGTTACATCGTAATGCACAATTGTACTGAAAACTAAAAGTGTGTTTACACTCAGTCAGAGACGCCACACTAAAAAAAAAACACTAATTTGACAGCTAATCAATGCACTGTATCATTCAGTCAATATTTATGAACAGATTGCAGTTATGCAATGATAACTGAATCCTAGGTTTCAAGTAATTAAAGAGGTGTTTTTTGTGTTTCCGCATGTTTTTATCAGGACAAAATCATCATAATTAAACACAAAACTTTTTCTATTTCTTCCATATGATGTTAAGGGCTTAAACACACAGTAGTGGTGATTATGATGTGTTCTTTACACACATACCCATTTTCTCTCCCCTCACTCCTCAGTATAAATCCATCCCATTGTGCCTCCTGTCCACTGACTCTCCTGGGATGGTGGTAGGCGTGGGGACGTCTCAGGTGACAAACACCAAGTGCCAGGAGCTGCAAGGGAAGGGAGCACATCATTCTACATGAGGACATGGCTGCGACACTGCTGACTGCGATGCTCATTGTCCCCTACATCTGCGAGGGAGGTGAGATGTTTTTTCTTTATGATGCAGCACAAGTGATATTTTAACCTCTTAGCTATTATCCAGGAAATGAGTGCATCTGTGATACCTGTTTATGTAACAGCACTGCTAAGGAAAGCAACAGCAACAGATTTCCTTCAAAAAAGAGAAAAGCGTTCATCAGAATGTTTTCCTGGAGGCTGCAGCACAGAGATCAGCGAGGCTGGAGAGCTGGTAGAAGCAAATGTTGGATACGTAAGTTCACTGTCACTGTGTTCAGCTCCTTTTCACATTTGATACCAATACAGGATTCCCTATACAGGTTTTTTATAAATATATTTAATTGTCAAAAATTGTCAAAAAAGAGACTAATTTGACTGACAAGTTTTTAGGTTAGCAAGAATGACATGCTTTTTTTTTTATCAATTATTATCTCTCAGTTTATCTTTAATTCAGTTCACATCTGAATGAAAATCTTAACACAAATCAGAAAATATAAGTCTTCAATTTTCAAAACAAGTGTAGATCTCAGTAAGTCAATAGGATGGTTTTGATTAGAAGTGGGGCATCGGTTTGGGCAGCTGGGTCTCTTCACAGAGGGAGACTGTATCCACATAAACATCGTGAGTAGAGATCATGTCCAGAAGCCGGACACAAGAAATGAGAGGCGCACTGTGTTCAACAGGGGAAAGGTGTAACTCAATCAAGCAAGTCACTGATGCATTTATCATTACTGGTGTTCCTACATACCACGTTTGCAATCTGAGGACGAAGTGAGGGCAGGCCATTAGCACTGACTTTGTTACTTAGTGCACCTGCTGCAAATATCAGATGACCAGCATGAAAGCCAGCAGAGAGGTGGAATGTGATCAACTAGAGTTTCTGTAATCTTGTTGGACATTTAGGTGCATGTTGTCTCTTTGTTTTTTGTGAAACTATGCCATATATCTTTTTTAGAGAGACCTGCCCTGAAAGAACATGCCACGCATACTATTAACTATCAGAGGCTTGTGTTTTATTGTGTTATAACTTTAACAACTTATTTACAGGAGGAGAGTTCCAGCATGCTGTACAATGGAGACACACCCCTGAAAGAAATAAACAATGTACGTTGTAATAGTTCCATTACTTGCTTTTTTACTTCATTACTTTGCTTTTAAATCAAGTCACATTGCACAAGAAGTTTTTTGTTTAAAGATATTACCGCAAAGCCCAAAAACACTTGTGCCTTTCAGCAGAGGCCTGGAGGGGAAGCTGAGGTGGATGAAGGTTCTGGGATATAGCCAAGAGGGAGAGAACAAGACAGCACTGTTGTTATCGGCTCAAGGTCCACCAACAATACATTATAAATACAAAATATAAAGTATAATCAAGATGAACTTTTGATTTACACAATTATGGTGATTTGTTCAAGGATTGATTTGCATGAACAATTTCCTTTGAAAATATTAAGAAGGGTTAACATTTTTTACATTTGTTATTATTTAGTTTAGTACTTGATACCCATTACAGCTCAGAGGCTGTGGCTTGTTAATGGGTTGGAAAAATAGGATGGAAAGTACAACCGAACTAGTAAACACTTTTTCAATATACATATTGACCAAAATCTTTAAGTGTATTTTATCTTTTTTTTCCCAAAAAGTTTATAAAGTATATCAATATAATGTTACTATTGTACTACAGTATAGCTAACATTTGAGAACATATTTGACTTACCATCATGTTGATGTACACATGATAAGTGCAGACTAACTCAACAGGGAGCTTTACAGGAACACTTTAATAAATGTATGATATGTATGTTTGTTGTTTTTGTCTCATTTTATAGCAAATGGAGAATACAGGTGACAAAGTGACCTAAAGTAGCTTCAGGTTACTGCCTCTCTACTGTTGCCTTCAAGCGCTCCAAAACACAGCTCTTACCTCATTTGAATCGGCCTGTGTTGCAACGACCTGTTTAGTTTGTCACATGACGTTTTCTGTATAATTTAACTCTGTAGAGTTAGAGATTTTATCAGAAAGTTGCAAACAAAACCTCCATCTATTGGTTAAAGAAATCCAGGAAATTAGCACCAGTTAACATCCTGATTCATCACTTTAGTTGGAAACTGATAGAGGAAATATCATGCCCTGACCTGTTGCCTCTAACATTTTATTCATAACTGTGGTTGTCCTCTGCAGTAGTTCAGTATTTATTACTCTAAAGAGAGTGCACACACTCAATAAGCATGTTGCAGTTGTTTTTGATTCACTAAATGTTTTGTTTTGTTTAATTTCTTTTTTTGCCTTTATGGACTGCTTCAAATATTCCTTTCAGTTTAAGTCGTGTGTGAAATATATGTCGACTCCAGCTGCTCCAAACTTTGAAAGTATACATTGAGAAGCGTTGGGTCCCACATGTGTCACATGCTGATCACGGGCTCTACTGGTCGGTTTCTCCTCGCATATCTCCTGGACAGAGGACCAGTGGAATGAATAAAGGGTTAAAATGCACAGATGTGAGGCCCCCTTTCCTTATTTTAATGACTAAAGCAACAGATTACGATATTTCCGAATAGAAGGTCCCTTTCATGTCCTAATCTAATGTCATGCGTAAGTAATGGTTGCTATGCGCAGAGAGCGACTGGCTACTGTTTCTTTAATGATGCCTTCCCGTACTCCTCATAAACTCAAACTTTCTTTTTTACTTCCGTCAATAAATAAAGGATTACTAATCTAATGACAAATGCACCATTTAATTTAAACTGTTATAATTCCTTGAGATAACCCAGCATCACTGAGCCTCTTGTGCATAATTATGCAGTGAGTACGGAATAATACGAGAATAACAGAGGAGTTTGCTTTTCTTTTCAGTTTCACATATTATTTGCGCTAAAAGTAATTCTGTAGGCATATTATATCAGGAATATTTCCCGTGATATATTTGGTATGGTGGGTAGAAAAGGGTTCATTTTCCTAGCTTTCATTGAGTACTTTATGAATCTCCTATTTGCATACGTACCATGTATTTCCTATGTCCGACAGTAAGTGAAGGCAGCATAAGACCCTACGGCAGTAACAGTTACAGCTTGACACTTTAGCATTAGCATTAGCTCACAGGTTAGAAACAGCGGCGGCGTCGTTCAGAGAAACTTCATCTCACAATGTAAGTCTTTCATGTTTGCATGGTGTTTTCTTTAAGTGAGATTTACTCTATCGAAAACGTCTTACAGAGGGGCCTTCCGGGTAGTTTAGTGAGACGGGATGAGTAAAAAAAAGAAAAAAAGAAAGAAAGCAACGCCCAAAGTTTGCGACTAGCAACAAGTGCTAAGATGTTAGTTTAAGCTAAGCTAGAGGGCTAACTGGCGCAGACTTAATCTAAAGCTTTTTAACTTTGCTCAGCATAAACTATATTAGTGGTCATTTGATATATGCGTAGACAATTCATTGAAAACATACGCGGCACAGCTGCGTAAATATAAATGTTGGACAGTGGGCTGTATGTTAGCTTTTCCGTCTGTGCTCACCAACTCGTTTTTTCTGTTTGGTTGATCTTTTAATATCCCAGATCATCTATGTGTATGCAGTTTATTCGGCCAAAACTATCTGAAAGCATTTCGTAATTTAGTAGTGGACGAAACTATTACAACAGTACTTTGAGCAAAGTTGTAGTATGTAGGTTTCAAACAGGAAATGTGTTTGAGACCGTCTTACCTGTTGTTTGTATTCAATAAATGTAGATAAGAGTATAATTAAAGTGGCGCACCTAGGAATTGTTTATATTTTCTTTTTGTTCTTCACTGTTTATTGAACTTTGGTCACCTTTGAATGGTAATACAGCCCCGTCTACTCTCTCTGGAAAATTCCTTGATTTCTTTCTTCCATTAACCTCAGTCTCCCCCCTCCTCTGCTCAGGAAGTCTGTGTAAATAGGATGGATTTAGTGCAAGTGAAGAACAACAAACTTCATTCCTAATCTTTTAATGACAAGTCAAGTTTAGTTTTTAGAGTTCACTCGTTTCTTCTTCTAAAACTTGCAACCAAGATTTTGCACGACTCTCCTGTAATCAGCTGAGTGATGTTTAAATGATTCAATACATAATAAATAGTGTAGCAGATAAAATATAAAGAAATGCATGAATGTTTTAAGTGGGATTGCCACCCATCCTGATTTCTTGTAAAGCCTAAACTTGTGCTCAGCTTTTAAAGATGCAGTTAGTTAATCGTTCAGTGTGAATACAATACAGTCACAGTGCATGACACATGACACATGATCGTAACCAACTGATTTTTCATGCTTTGATATGTCTCTCACTTGTAAATGTAGAGGAAAAATATGCAGTTTATAGTCTAGTATATCAACTAAATGAGTGAATAATTAGGACATTAACAGATAATGAAATAATTGTTTGTTGCCTTAATAGCTCATGACTCATGGCATTATCTTTGCCTTTGTCTTCATATTTTTTTTCAGTGAAAGACTGTAGAGTTGCTGAATCAGAAGCATTTTAACATAATATGAGTAGTAGTTAATTACTTCCTTGTTTTTAGATGAAACGGATATACTTGCAGCAGTTCCAGTCCAACCTGTGTCACCAAAAGTCAAGGGCACTAATAGGTGCATTAATTAAAACAGACATAGACACAGTGAGGTGTGTCGTGTAGAATAATTGAAAGTATTAGCAATGGAATTAATCTGTTTTTAATATGTGCCAGTTATGTGTTTTTGGAGCTTTCTCAATTTCAATTTGTATTATCTTTAATCTAAAATATATAAAGACAGAAATAAATTTAACATATGTCTGTAAACCTGAACTTGTGCAACCTTCTTTGGGGTTTGCTGGAGAAGCAAACTAATGTAGATTTAGCCCACCTATTCATCATTGTTGGTTTGATATTTGTTTTCCTTTTTAAAAGGATTTACGTCATGGGTAGTTTTTCTTCAGGAAATGAAGTAGGTTAGGCTCACCAGCAAACAACAGCACTGTTTTGATTTAGTTGGCTGTGATTTGTTAATGTGTCATTTAAACCTCAACAACTGTAGAGATGTGCTGTATATTTAAAGGGGGACATCTGCTACAGTCACGCAAATGTTTATACAATGGCTGTCTGCGATGTTTACTCTCTGAGGCATTTAACAGCAGGGTTAACTGGCTAACAGATTCTACATTATGATTGTTCATATATTGATACTAAGCCAAAGCTCTGACAGTGTGATCCCTCATATGTTACTTAGTTCTTTGTTTCTTGACGTATGTTTGCCCACTGAAGGTTTGGGTTGTACCTTCACTGTGATTCTGTGAGAGAGTGGAGGAAGTTGTTGGCTTGCAAATGCGGAAATGTGTCCTTTGTCACTGCTGCATCCTGCTTCCTCATCCTTATGCTTTGGAAACGAATATAGAGTACATCTCATATAAGCATACTTTCGTCTTGTTGCTGTAATAAGAAAGACCCACACTGTGTCTAATATGTGTTTCAGGCGGGTGAATCGCTTCGTCAGTCTCACTGGAGTTGGCGCACAGATATAGTCTGCAGTGAAATGTTAACGTCTTCCTCTCTTTGTAACCCTCATTTCTTCTCTCATACCTTGATTTTAAATTAATCTGATATTTATTTCTTTAGCTTCACTATATGTATAAAAAACATAATAAAGCCACTGCTTTTCCTGGACTAGGGTTAAGTAATTTCATTTGTAACATTGTTTGTCATGAGTGATGTGAACTGAATACCTTTTTCATTTGTTGTCCTCAGTAAGAGAAGTGTGGTCATTGCAGAGCAATACTGTCTCAAGTCAGAGGGTGGCAGCAGCTAACTACTGTTTAAAAAAAAAGGCCTGCAGGCTCAAGGACTACAATTCAAATTTGGAAATCCTGAGTACCTGTATATAAACAACATAGAAGATACAATTAATTCCCTGTTCCAGTTTATATTTGTGTTTTTTGTTTAGAAGAATCCTCCCAAGTTTTAAACAACAAAGTTCAAAATAAAATAAGAACACAAAGAAATAATATTTCAGTGATGCGTTTTAGTTTAAGATGAGAAGATGTGCATGATGTTGTTCAAATTATCTGAAAAAAAATTATATGAACCATTAATCTTACTTTTATTCAAATGATCACCATCCAGTGGTTGTTGTGAAATCCACCATCAGTTCTTTCTGAAGCACACAGACATGAACATGTTTAAGGAGTGAAAAACACTCCAGTGTGTTTTATGAGTGCAGTTGCAAACAAAAAGACAAAGCAGAGCATGAACATGATATCAATATTCATATAATACACAGCACTGGAGTGCTTCAGCCTCTCTCTTCCTGAAAGGTATCATAATTATTCCCTGCAGGAGTAGATCAGTTACATGGTCACTAGGCCTAAAACTGCACTATATCAGTGAGAGATTTTCAACACATTTTCAGTATATGTACACGTTTTGTGTGCATCACCAGCTGTACTATAGGCAGGCCCAGAGTTTTTGATGAATTCCTCTGTTTTAGCTTGACTTTGTCACGTGATTGCTCGGACCACCCCATGAGCTTCCTCAAACTGGAGGTTGAGTTGTGAAGCAGACATTTCACACAGAGCCAACCCGTTTACTCTCATGTTATTAAATTTAAACTAAAACTAACAGTAAATGTGATTCTGGATATTATGTCTTCGAGATGGACCAATGTGTGATATGAATCTCATCACCAGCTGTTGTTATTCATATGTGTCTAAACATTTTGGGTACAGGTATACAAAATAATTTTGGGGGTAAAATCTCACAGAAGTCTAATATTTACACTTAATTGTCATAATTTCACCAGGTCAGGCATCGGCCCAGAAGGTGCAGGCGCTGCATCAGGCAACAGGCGCCTGCAGCAGACCCAGGCCCAGGTGGATGAGGTATGATGTGTCTCTGATTACTGTCTCATCAGGCCCAGATAAAGCCCCAAGCTTATATGTTCACAAAAGGTTGATATTGATATAACTTCCAAAATTGCATCTGGAATTTTCTCAATTAATGTTTGTCCTACCATTAAGCTGCTTTTTATTTCTGCTTATTTGCCTTTATTGTTCATTTAAGTCTGCCCCATTTCAGATTCAATCATATATTATTTATGAAGTCACTGGACTCGTCATTTTCAAATTATGCAATCTTTTAAATTCATTTTTATCTGTGCTCAGACTTCAGAAGTCCGTCGAATTCATAGTCATTTTCACCTTGACACCTTTCCCAGCGTAGAGAGAAATATTTTTTTTCATCTAGACGACTCTTATCATTGAACTTCAGACCTCCTCCCTCCTCTCTCCGTCTTCAGACACCACTGTGTGACTCGGTTCTTCCTTGACGTCTGTCTCGAGCAGAGACTTGCATAACCCTTGGCAGCAGTGTCATGAATCACCACAATGTGGAATCAGTCTCTCCAGCACTCTACCTCCACATGTCATTTTACATGCCATATGTTCAGTGAAAGCCATTTCTCTCCCAGTTTTTTAGAAATTATATTCAAAACCGTGTCAGTGAGGCCACCAGGAAGAAATGACTGCCAAGTCTTGCTCCTCCTGCGGTTTCACTCTTAATCCCCTTTACACTTTTTTTCCTCTCTCTCTCTCTCTCTTTCTCTCTCTCTCTCTCTCTCTCTCACTCTCACTCACTTGTGGCCGCCTTGATTTAAGCCCCTCCCACACAGAACTTTAACCTTAGCGTGTCACACAAAGCCTCCAATGAGCTGTCAGAAGTTTATATAATCTCTGTCTCCATGGTTATGTAAGGCCTGCATGGGCCTACACACTCCTCTCCACCCTGCGTTATGTCTGAGAGGAGGGGCAGTTGTGGGGTTTGTGGATCAGTGGAACATATGGGTTATGTGTATTCTGTGATACTTGCGTGTAAATGCATGTCTGACTCTAGGTGAACCCTGTTATTAAGCAGCAACCTGTAAATATTTTTTCTACCTTTTTAAAGTGTGACCTTATGAATGGTGATTGTGTCGGTGTTTGGTAACATTGTTAGAGGTTACTTAACACTCGAATCACTGATGCCATCACCTTTTTTTGTGCAGTACATCTTTGTTTCTCCCCTATTACTTCTAAAAGAACTAATTGAGGGATTGTTTGGATGATCTTGAATGAGATTTAGTCAGGATTTTTAAGGTCCACTATATCAAGGGACAGGAATGTGCTGACATTAAACAACGTGTTTTGTTCTTGTTTGTGTGCTTGTGTGTGAGAGTAGGTGGTGGATATTATGCGTGTCAATGTGGACAAAGTGCTGGAACGTGACTCGAAGCTGTCGGAGTTGGATGACAGAGCAGACGCACTCCAGGCGGGAGCCTCCCAGTTCGAGACCAGTGCTGCGAAGCTGAAAAGGAAGTACTGGTGGAAGAACTGCAAGGTGCCTAAACACAGTCTCGTCCAAAACAAACACACACCCCTTTTCTCACTCTAAATGAAAGTAACTCTGATTGAGCTAAAATGAACTCCTCAACAGAAGTCTCTTGACTGGAGGTGGTCTGAATTATATTGGTCTTAAAAAAAAAAACGTTGCCCTGAAATGGCATTTCATGATTACTACTCATGATCGTGGACTTAAGTGAAACAAACACACAGAAGAATTAAATTATTAAACAATAAGAATAAGTCCTACAAATAATAAACATTTTTTGCAATAAACACAATTAATTAATTCCAGTTCATTTTTGTAACATTGAATTTGCTGTCACTTTACCCCTTGTAGATGTGGGCCATCCTGATAGCTGTTGTAGTGATCATCGTTGTCATCATCATTAGTGAGTATGAAGTCTGTTTGTCACAGGATTGTTGCAGTTTGCGTTGCTTCTGATGATCAAAACCATTGCATATTGCATACATAAAATTTAATCAATATAATTACTTTTGATTACGCCGATGAGTAATACATTTAGATTGCAGATACTTTTCTTTCTTTCTTGGTACAACCAGTTAGTTTATTTAAACCTTGTCCATCTAAAAACTTCTTACCTACTTCATTCACAGTTTGGACTAACTCTTAAAAACTGCACCAATGGGAGGGGGAGTGGAGGAAACAATGAAGAAGGGGAGAGGAGCAACGTTCACAAATAATGTCTCGGAGGAAGACATCACATGATTACTGGCTACGAAGCTCCACAACATTTTTCCCTCAAGTAGGGGGTCTTCATTCCTTGTCCTGGTTTGCCCTGTGCGTGCGTGCGTGCGTGCGTGCGTGCGTGCGTGCGTGCGTGCGTGCGTGCGCGCACACAGTGTCCTGCCACTTGCCAAAGAAAATAGAAACATACATAGACTTACATAAACAGGTTATATAAATCTCATAAGGAAACTCAAACAATATAAATTAATTGTCTTTGACTGTATGACGCACACATGCACACACTCTCTAACCTCAGGACTAGAAATGAAGAATATTGTTGTAAATTCTCCTCAACTTATATTTACTTTATTCATATAGCCAATGATTTTGTGTACCAGGCTAAGAAAAGTGCCTTTTGATGATATGCTGTTTTGTAATAGTTTAGATTCTAACAATAACCCTGCATATCATCGAAGACATACCCAACACATACAGTGTACTTTCCAGAGTGCCAACATTTTGATTTTTCTCCTAATTTTTAAAAATAACTTTCCGGTGCTTCATTTTATGAATAGGTACAGTTGACCAGGAAATGATGGGATGCCATATTTTATTTATACACATGGTTAATTGCTAATTAAGGTCTCTGTATCAGACATTTGATTTTGAATTGAATAAAAAGACATTTTGACGGTCACTGGACAACCAAAACCTAACCAGTAACGCTATGTTGAACCAGCCAACCAATCATACCTTTGCATGACTAACTTTCTCTTACAACAAAGGATGAATTTGTGTTTAGATAAGTGCCTCTATGCCAAGACAAAAACCCTCACAACTAGGTGAGAGAAACTCCCATTAAGTTTAAAAAAAAAAGAACAAAAAAAAAAGTGTTACACTGGGTTTAAAAGTGGTGAATTTTCTCCGTCACGTCTCAAGGATGTGCCATAAAGTTTGCCTTTGTAAAATATTCAAGTACAGAAAAAAGTAAGAAAATAGTTTTGGACAGATGCCTTAACGGGTTTCTCCAATGGAGAACAGCTAAAATATACCCACGCCTTGTTGATCATATATACCAGCCAGTAGAACAGCTGTGCCTTCTGAGTGATCTCCTCTCCAAATAAATACTGTGCTCCTGCTTATTCAGCTGAGCTTATTAATCTTTAATAAAGTCCTCTGTTTAGTTACACAACGCATTGATCACATGATCAGTGCAAAGTGATTTTCATGTGTGATATTTTAGTTTGATTATTCAGCTAACAATAGCTTTTTTTGCAATATATGTAGAACTAACCTTAGGGATTGTATAGTGTTTGTTTTGTCTAGGTGCTCACAGCTGCTGAGAACCATGTGTGTGAGTATAGAGAAAAACCCTTTTGGGCAGTGACAGTATGACATGTACACCATACCAACACTGGATGACTGCATTCCCTGCTGTTGCTTCCATCCTATTAAATAAATGTATTTTAATGAGACAAACAATTTGGGATACTTTGTACATTAATTTCACTCTGTCTGGAATTCCATTAGTGTAAGTTGAGCTGTTGATGTTTTTCACATGTCTTTCACAGGGCATGCAGGATACTGAGGTGACAGAAATGAACACTAATACAAGAATGGGAATGGGAAAGAATCTTTATAGTATAGCCAAACTGTAGCCGTAAAGGAAATTGTGTAATGTTTTCAAAGGCCTGTGGAAACACTTTTACTGGCCAGACTTTTATCACAGATACATGGCATTGTCATCATCCTCTCATGTCTACACAGGACCAGACCTAGTGACTTCCGAGCCTCAGTCATTTCTGTCTGCTGGGAATTTATTTGGAAATAAGTGCAATTCTACTATTTTGCCCCAAATGCCTTTATGCCCTTTTGCTTGAATAAAATAAAACTGAACACAAATCACAAGTTCTCATTTCATTTTTGCTTTTAAGAAAAATAATTCTCAGCTAATGTTATGTCATTGGATTGCAAACTGTCATTGAGAAACTGGTTGTTGTCTATTATGACAAACACCACCTGTTAATTATTCTTCTGTGAGCCTGTATTTAACCAGCCCCTGAAGACCTGCAGTCCCAACAGCTGCATGCAGCAGTGCCCTGTAGTGAACCTGGAGCCTGTGGGTCCTCTGAGGATCTGGTGCCCTATGGCAGGTACCTAGTTTGCACAATCACAATCCTACCTTATGTGCCCTATTGCTAGGTGTGTCAGACATCACTCTAACCAAAACAGCAGAGTTCAAATTCAAATTTATTAAAAGAGCAGTTTCTCAAAAAGTAGTTTTAGACAAAATATGTCTTAAAAGCAAATTACTCAACTAATAATTTGGACTATATATTGTCTTCTGAGTACCCAAGATGACATAATCCAAACATTTTTTCCAATAATCAAAGATAGTGAAAGGGCTATCCTTGCCCAAGACTAAATAGCACATTCACATTTGGGAGTGGGGTTTTGGCATGCTTGTTTTAAACCAACTAAAAATAATGATACATCAAGTGTTAATTACTCGCTTATTTCCTTGTGATATTTACTTTTTTGTTTTTTTAAAAAAAAGGAAAAACAGCAAATTGTTGAAATTAGATTTGAAAAATTACACAAATTCAGAAACCAGGAATCAAATCAGTCAAGTGAGGTCAAATTGTGTTAATGATGTGTGCAGCGCATCAGATGGCCCATGCAGCGGCTCTGTTCATTCATTCATCACTAGGGGGGTGACTGCAGCAGCTCCGTAGTGAGTCGTGTTGTGTCTCTGTTGTGTAACATGGAGGTCCACGTGAACCGCCAGAGAGCCGCTGACAGACCGCCGCACTTACATACGCCCACCTCAGTCGCTATAGCCAATCATGACACGGATGCAAATTTAAGCCGTCCAATCAACGCGGTGTGGGCGGGGTTAGCCCGAGCCGGCCTCACGTTGCACAAATGTGTCAAAGCGCCTCGGAATAGATGACGGCTTAGCTACGTGACTGGGACGTGATTATACAAAAAATACTTTCAACACGGCCCGGCCATCGAAGTGACAAAAATTCTACTTTTTGGAAACTGGAGCTGAGACATACGCGGGATCGAAAAGGTAAATAATGCACTTAAACGCTCACCAATGGGACGTTTTTAGTTAGCGAGTAGGCTAAGCTAGTTACTCACCTCGCCCACGGCACCGACCAGAGAGCGACAGCGCGACGTAAACAAATGAAATAAAGACTGCATCTTGTGTTATTTAACCCTGGTACACTCTTGTGAGCGTGTATCTTGCGGTCTCCAAACAGTGAAGTGGCTTTCTGGTTCGGCAGTGCGGTCTGGGGCGTGTTGCTAACATGTTAGCAGGCTAAATGACATGTCCGCCGTGAAGTCAGGAGGCTGCAGAGAGGGGGAAAGAGAGCCAAACAGTAAGGAGTAAATTAAAGCTGCTGCTGTGGCTCTGACACACTCGCATTGCCTGAATAACAAGTGCAATTATCACATTATTTAAGGCTCTCCTCAACAAGCTATTAATTCGTGCCGCACAGCTGTAAACAATTAAAACGTAAGCTTATACAACCTCCTCTGGCCTTACAGACTCGCCAATGTCAGGATTTAATCATAACGGCATATTACATACATATTGTGTGCACTAATAATGTGACTAAGAAAGCCAGGAATGCCGGTAGATGTGTGGCACAGTAAAACTATTTTAACCATGACAGTGATGGTGGCGCTCTGGGCGCCAGCGTCGGCTGTGGTGTACGTTAAGCCTTAAGATGAAGGCTTCTGGTGAGTGGGTTTATTGAGGTTACTGGGTTCATGTGGGGAGGGGGTAGTGAACCGTGTACAGTGTCAGGCTTGTTTTGAGTCTGCTGTTATTGAAGGCACAAAAGCTTTTCTTTCCTCACGGGGTGGCATCGTGAAAAACAGGTATTGGTGTTGATTTATTCCCCTCACACACCTTTTGTATGTGTGCATCTGTTTTTAGTTGATGATCTTTGTGTTTGAGGTCACCTGCATTTATATTCTACACGACTTCCAGCTGTATGTGCCTTTAACCCATAAATACTTAACTTGTTGCCGGAGGTCACTTTGCCCATTTTCACGTCAGTCTTAAGTATTTTCACCAATGAAATAAATGTTAACCTTCAAGTGTTTGAATGTATAATGGCATTCACATGTTTGACTTTATAGCATATCTTTATGCAAGCATTGTTACCTTAAGTGATTACATTAATTACATTAAGTAATTGTTTACCATTAGGCTTAGATTTGCCATGCTTACATGTTTTCCAGTCTGTGAGTGTCATTACATAATATTGTGATCTCATAATCAACTGGTGTGCGCCTGAGGAAGTGAATCCTTTCAGGCTTTTGCTTTGGTATTGGCAGGAATCAGCTATGCATTGGTGTTGCGTGATTGAGAAATTTTAATGTGTCTGAGAAGTGCTTTAAGATAACAAGGTCGGGTCCTTTAAGTAATTGCAGTTCATCTACTTTGCTGCATCCGTCTGCAGTTAACACTGACAGCATAAAAGAGCACATGGTGAGCATGTCGACATTTATTTTAAACACATTCTAGTCTCAATGAGCAGTAGCATCCTCAGCCTATATATCTTTCACTATGTACTGTTTGAAAAACAGGATTTCTGAAGGTGATTGTTCTCCTCAGAGGCCCAGTTACTGAACTAGTTTTCCACTCAAATCGAGTACAGAACCACAGCTATAAGGCAGGTACTGGACTTCTTGAAGTTATTGTTGCTACACGTATGAAACTTATACACAACATTAGCATGCAGATCATTGCACTAAAAGACAGTACAGTGAACCCTTGTTTATCGCGTGAGTTACTTTCCAAAAAGAACCCACGATAGGCAAAATCCATAAAGTAGTCAACTTTATTTTTTACAATTATTAGAGATGTTTTAAGGCTGTAAAAGCCCTCACTACACATTTTATACACTTTTCTCAGACAGGCATTAATATTTTCTCACTTTTCTGTCTTGTTTAAACACTCTCAAAGTTCAAACCTTCGTAGAAAAATAAGTCCAGTATTATAGAATGAAATGAAAGTTCAAAACCTGTTTTCAGCCAGCGATCGAAGATTTCTATAAATTTGGCAACCTGAACGCATTCTGTACTGTACAGGAGCCACGGCACGGAGGAGACTGATTGACAATGGTCTACAGTCCCTTAGCCAATCAGGACGCAGAACACCATGCGCTGTAAAACAAAAAACAAAAAGCATGCAGAATTGCACCAAAAAAATCTGCGAGGCTGCGAAAGGTGAACCACGTCATAGCGAGGGACCACTGTATGTCGAATTTATCTGTGCAGCTGTTTTCCATGTGACGATCACATGAATACTAGGGAATATCTTTTTTAACATTGTTAAGGTCTTCCACAGCCAAGTTGGTCACATTTGTCACCTGAAAAAATATCCATCAAAGTTCTGCTGAAGAACATTCCTGCACTGCTCAATGGTTTTCTAAAACCCCCTTCAGTAATCTTAAGTTATGTTTTTACTATATAAATAGTGTCTGTGTATGCAGTGCATGTACAGTTCATCAGTGCAAATGTTGTGCATCTCATACTTTTAATCATGGGACAGTTTACTCCCACCTTTACAAACATTACTGATGTATACAAATCATTAACAGTGGCACAAACATAAATGTGATGTAGATTTTTTTCTTGCCTATGCCACAGTAAGCCTGTGCATTGTACATACACACGCACACACACAGCGCCAGTATAATAGGAGGATAGCTTATACGCTCCCAATTGAGCAAGCTGGTTATGTAATCCTGCAGTGACGACCTGTTGAGCGACGCAGGATATTTTCATTGGCTACCTCTCAGTGTGTCTCCCTGCTGCTTTCTCTGTGTCTCACTCGTCTGGAGTCGCTGTTATGGGGTGGTAGCTGCAGTATTTGTCTATTTGTTTGTTCATAACACGATACTATGAGGATTAACTGGGGAAGGCAAACACATTAGCTTTGTTTTCTCTTGTAATATTTTATGTTGAGTTAAATTCTAAAAGATACAAAAAATATCATAAAACAGTTTTTATAATAATATAAATATTGTGATTTTCAAGCCATTTGGGATGGCTTAGTTTGTAAATATTCTTTGTAAATACAAATATTCTTTGTAAAAATGAAATCAGATGTGTTACTTCTGACAATCTGCAGAGGATTGGAGCTGCATTTGACTTGGAGGAGAGAGAGAGAGCCTATTTCCCTGTCTGCATCAGCACGCATACTACAAAGTATCGCATTATTATAGTGTCATTGATGTTGTGCAAAGGAAGGCACTTTGCAGAGTCGTACCTGGTGTTGGTTGTATTGATAGATGAAGCAAGCCTATGTGTGCATTGTAAATGAAGGGGGTGAGTCAGAGCACAGTTAGTCAGTTTCATGGTCAGATAGTCCATTAGCATTAGATAACACGGCAGATTGTGTTTGTTCACATTTGCGAAAAGAAAAACATTGTCTGGTTGAACAGAACATTTTATTTGTATGTATTTGGTTTTATTTGGCAGTAATGTGCCTAGTATCACCTCTCAGGTCTTTATTTTTCAGTTGACATATCATACCAGGAAAAGCACAGGTGTTAATTACTTTATTTACAGTGCCATAAATGGGACTGGAACACAATGCTCAACACAATGATCATTTTTATTAATTATACCTGGTTTTCCTGATTTTAAAATGTCACTTCTACATCCTAGCTATGTCCCAGTTTTTTATGACATAGCTGCTGAAAAAGCAGGATTTTACTATTCAGTGTGTTCACACTGGAAAACCTTTTTTTAAATGTGCTCTATATACACAGTAGTCTTCTACAGTGAAGCGAACTAATGAAATGAAACGGTTATCACTTAGTCATTCATAAAAAATGACTACCTTACAAAAACAAGCCTTAATACTTTTAAGACATTTAGTAAAATTTGTAATTCATGTTTGAAAGCAGTGTTGTATGATTTCTTTTCTGTTGATTGCATGAGTGCTATAAAAGTAGTACATCGTGCATACCGTATACAGTTACTGTGTCATATGGAACTTACCAGCAGAGCAAATTTAGATGCACACATTGTTTTGAAATAGATGAGTATATAAATATAAACAGATAAATGTCAGAACGCTGTTAAGCACATCCACACATTGATCCATCATCCCTCTTAAACGAATGATCATTACTAGGTAACCTTTTACTGCACAAAACAAGCATAGTGTTGCTGCAGGGGTTTGAGCAGGCAGCTCAGCGGGTGACTTGATCCTGACCTCTTCAGACGTGAAGGTTTTCATTTCCTCAGACTCACACTCTGGTTGTTACTGTTTTGAACAAACTAAGCTCACATCTTAATTGGAACAAAAACTTGATGGTAGTGATGTTTCCAAGTGTCCTCAGCCTGTCCTTATCTATCTATCTAAGCCAAGAAGGGAGCACATGTCCCTTTTTTAATTGACAAAAATTTGTTCTAATTAAGATTTTTCAATAGTAATATGTTCTAAATTTGTTCTTTACAGTCGCTAGTTCTCTCATGTTGTGAATTTAATCTTGCCGACTTTGTTCTAATACCATCTCTTATTATCTTCCTTTATTTCGTTTTTATCTTCCAGTGTTCAGGGCAGATCTTACATGCAACACCCAACCCTAATTCCATGAACGCTACTTTATCACCACATGGAACCCATTCCCCTTGCTGAGCATATGAAGAGCCCTACTGACTACTGTGTTTGGATAAATTAACACTGATGTGTGACCAAAGCGCAGAGATGCCTGGAGGTGAGAGCAGCCCGGATGGGGAGGAACCTGCATTATCGTTGGTCACAGGAGAAGGTGGTGGGGAGGAGAGGGTGTCAACGCGGGAGCAGGATGGAGGGGTGCCATCAGAGCGCCTCAGGGGGGAGGAGAACGGAGCTTCAGGTGGAGAAATAGGGCAAGAAGATGAGGAGATGACCAGCGGATCGCATGACCTCTCTTCCTCGACCAATCCCAGCCCTGGTAGTGCTACTGGATCCACCTCAGCATCAACTAAGAGGTATTTAACTAATTAGTTGTACCCTGACTTCACAGGAAGTATGTATCATACCACAGTGACCCAAAACCCTGCAGTCATCTGAAAATGACTTTAAAAATGTTCTGTGAAAGTTTAAACACCAACTGCAACTTTTATCTTTGTAGCTCTGGTTTTTGGATGTATCTGTTTTTACACACCAAATTAATAATTGAGAACGTCATCACTGACAGTATGTCCAAAGGAGCAATACACAAGAGGTTGTACAGGTTGTAAACAAGTCGACTGTTTAGCCACATTACTGTAGTAACCATTTATATTGGAGGTGAGAATGAAATTTGGAAAGGAAGGGAAGGTCAAAGTTCAACCAGAAAGTTTGTTTGTGAACTGTGACAGACAGTTTAGGTGGAAAGTTTACGATTTATCAAAGAACTGAAAGTATTGTTGGTTGATAAAGCACTGAAAGGTTTTATATATCGTTGATGTTCTGCTCCGTTAGTGAAGTCCGAAGTGCCCAGGTCTTTTACATTGTCTGGGTCAGATCTGCTCACTCTGGATTTGAAAACCAAACACAGAGAAGCATCTTTCAGTTTTTGCACACTGGAACAAACTACTAGAAAACTTCAAGCACTCCAACTCTCAGACTTTTAAAAGCAGAGCTTTAAACCTGTTTATTTGCCACTGCATTTAAGTAAGTTATATTCTCTGAATGTGTGTATAGCAGCGAGAACCAAGATGGTGGGAAAGGCCAGGCCCACAGAGAGTTGATGATCACAGTTGCTGAGATGAAGAAGAGGCTCCCTTCAGACAAACGCAGTCGCAGCAAAGCCAGCACTGTGGAGGCCTTGCATTACGCCCTCAACTGTGTCAAACAAGTGCAAGGTAAACTGAGATAAACAGATCACTGGAAACTTTTTGTTACTCTTAGAAACTATTGAGTTTCTGTTTTTCATTAGAGTAGTATCACCACTTTTTCTCCAAAAGCACACAACCTTGTTTGAAAGCATCATGTTTGTTTCTGTCCCTCTGAAGCTAATAGTGAATACTACAAACTGCTTATGAGAAATGGGCAGGACGAGAAGAGGGACGCCACTGTTTGCACCCTGGAAGAGTTGGAGAGAGTCACCTCCGAACACACCCTTAAAAACACGGTATATACACAAACACACAAAATTCACAATCATGACTATTGTTACTTTCTCGCCCAAAGTCCCGCTTATTGCCTATATATTATATTTATAGTGAGCCTCTTGTATAGTATTTTGATTCTTATTATTCAAAGCTCCATCACTGCTCTAGACAGTCTTAAAGACGTAGACACACTTACACACGTACATACGTGCATGTGTGTGTGTTTTTTTTTTTTTTTTTTTCCTCACACCTGGGCGTGTGTGTGAGTGTATGAGTGTTTACTGCTTTTGTGTGTGTCTGTGACTTGGCTTGCTTGTGTGCGTGTGTCTTTCTACATGTGTGTGCGTACGTCTCTGTGTCTGTGTGTAGGACTCCTTCATTGTGGTTTTCTCGCTATCGAGCGGCCGTGTGCTATACGCGTCGGAGCAGGCTCCCAGCATCCTCTGCTGTAAGAGGAAGTTCCTGGAATCAGCCAAGTTCGTGGAGTTGCTCTTCCACCAAGATGTTAATGTCTTCTACTCGCACACGGCCCAACCGCATCTGCCACCCTGGAGCAACTCGCACACAGGTGTGTTTGTACTGCATCTATTACCTCAGTTATAATTAAGTTTGTTCGTAAATAAATGTGAGCTGTTGCAGATATTTAACTTTTCTCTGTTCTTTTACTGCAGCGGGGGTTCTGTTTGACTGTGCCCAGGTCAAGTCTTTCTTCTGCAGAATCAGGTCAGTACACTTAGTATAGTGCAGTGTGAGAGATGTGTAGAAACATCTTTATTTAGTTGTACTCTTCATGTGTTTAAATGTTATTTTCTGTTTGACATCAATGTTTAATACTGGCCAAGTAATAAGTAGAGTAAATACTAAGTAGTGGCTTTTGTTTACTACATACAGCTGAAACTAAAATTTCACTCTGTATTTTAGGGGTGGGAAGGACCGTGAGGGCGAGATGCGCTACAACCCGTTTCGGATGACGCCTTACCTTCTGAAGGTGCAGCGCAAAGGAAACAGTGGGGATGAGGAGGAGCCGTGCTGTCTGGCACTGGCTGAACGGATAATCTCTGGATACGAGGGTACAATTATCAGCCCTACATACTCCATACAGCCTCTGAATACCCATGCTTTTCAGTTACCAGTATACAGATTTCTAATACGTATCCCCTGACATTGATATTATTTGCCAATGCAGCCCCTCGGATCCCCTTGGATAAGCGCATCTTCACCACAACACACTCCCCTGGCTGCGTGTTCCTGGAAGTGGATGACAGGTCAATACACACACAAACGTGTGCAGTCCGAGTTTACGTTGTGCTTTTAAAAATGGCGGTGTGGTGATGAAGCTAATGTGATGATCTCTGTCCACAGGGCTGTGCCGTTGCTGGGATACCTTCCACAGGATCTGATTGGCACATCATTGCTAACTTGCATTCACCCAGATGACCGTCCCCTTATGCTGTCCATGCACCGAAAAGGTAAGATCAATAACACAGATGGCAAGATGCACCAAGGTTTCATTTAGTATCGTTTATAGCTGTTAATCAGTCTTTCACCACTCTCTTTTTTCACTCTTCTTGCCATGTGCAGTGTTGAAGTACGCGGGCCAGTCTCCATTTGAGCACTCTCCGGTGCGTCTGCGATGTCAGAATGGAGACCACATCACCCTGGACACCAGCTGGTCCAGCTTCATCAACCCATGGAGCCGCAAGGTGGCCTTCATCATTGGACGGCATAAAGTCAGAACGTAAGAAACAATGTGCTCTATGTGTTTCCAGTATCTGCAGTGTAATACGCCTGTTTATGTGCTTTTTAAGTGCTCTAGCTGCTCTGTTGCTAATGGTATAATGGAATTACATCATGAATTACGTCAATATACTGTCGTCTTTTGTCACCAGGAGCCCACTGAATGAGGATGTGTTTGCTGCTCGGACTAAGGAGGATATCCCAGTTACCCATGAGGAAATAAAAGATCTGCAAGCAAAGATCTATAAACTTTTCCTGCAGGTCATTATTTGTTAAATATTTATCATCAAGATCAAACATTTGCTGGTCATAAATGCTAAAATTAGTTTAGCCTTTTCTGTATCATATCAATTTGTAATTAATCTCATTTTCAGTTGCTAAACTAAGTAAGAAATTGCAAGATAAAACTTGCACATCTGAGGAGTTTAACCTCTTACTTTATCTGTAGTAATCTTTCTCTTTGTGTGTCCAAGTTTCTCCAGTACCTTCACTTCTTCATGTCTCTTCTCCACAGCCGGTCCACAACAACGGTTCCAGTGGTTATGGTAGTTTGGGAAGCAACGGCTCTCATGAGCACTATATCAGCGTAGCTTCTTCAAGTGACAGCAATGGTAACCTATGGGAAGACTCGCATCGAGAACCGGTGAGACATCACAGTGACATCAGAATCCAGCAAGCCAATGGTAACCATGCTGATCATGCTGATGAACTGTCTGTGCATGTGTGTTGTTGCAGATGACTCTACAGCAGATCTGCGCTGATGTGAATCGAGTCAAGAGTTGGGGCCAACAGGCTTATCTGGGTTCAAGCCACAAAATTGCTCTTCTTGGTAAACCTGCCACAGGTACTTCAGACACACACGTTAAATGCAAATATAAAACATAAAATACTGTGCTGAGAAGTGCTAATAATTATAAATTAACCAAAATTACCCTTTATTGCAGCAGCACGTCTGCCTCCTCAGACCTCCAACCCTGAGGTCAGAGAGCACGAAGAAGGCAGGAAGCAAACACACATTCCTTCCTATCAGCAAATCAACTGTGTAGACAACATCATCAGGTGTGTGGTAGTAGCAACATCACACCCCTCTTACTTTCATGTATTTCAGTTTATTACAGGTGAAAACATCTAATTCCTTGGACACTATTACTTTTATTTGCGTTCCAGATATTTAGAGAGTTGTACAGGTCCAGCCCTCAAGCGGAAGAGTGACTCTCATTCTCTGGGCACGTCCTCTTCCTCATCCTCTACCTCAGAAGACGACAAGCCTGCTGGAGCCACAGACACAGCTCAGACCAGCTCTGATGGTATACACATACAACACATACAGTACACTGCTCGGTAGTAGGTAATAATATTTTCTAGCATTCTTTGCAATGTTGTTTCTCCTTACTTTCTAGTGGTGTTGGACAGTGGGGTGTCAGTGGCCCCCACAGCAGCAGCTGTTGTTGGAGCGCCTCTGACAGACATCACAATGTCCACTAAGGCCATGAGTGTAGTCTCTGTCACCAGCCAGTGTTCATACAGCAGCACCATCGTCCATGTGCCACAGCCTGAATCAGGTATGTACACTCACATATGTGCGCCAGATGACAAGAGTCACTCTGTTGCTCTTTTGCAACTGTTCTGTTGTTCTGAACATGTTACATTTTACTGGGATAAAAGACCTGTAAACTGTACAATGAATATGTTTTTTGCCCAACGTTCTCCCACAGAGGCTACAGCACTGGAGGATGCCCCGATGGGCAGCGAGCCTACTGATGCTGCTCCAACCCCTGTCCGCCCGGCCCCGAGTCCTGCCGCAGAAGAACGGCGGTTTATAGGCCTCACCAAGGAGGTGCTATCAGCTCATACCCAGAAGGAGGAGCAAGAGTATGTGGATCGATTCCGCCATCGCATCCTCCAGAGCCCCTACAGCTCCTATCTGCAGCTGGACAACAGCTCTATGGCTCACTCCCATCACCCAGGTGTGTATTTTCATAGAAAAATGACAAACGTGTGGGTTTAGTGAGTTTAGTTTAGAATTTTAAAGGGATAGTTCGGCACCTATGATCACACTTATTCTTCAGTATGTGTCCATTTCAACACAGGTGATTACCTACGACCATTGAGTGCTGGTGGGTTGAACCGCTCTCGGAGAGGAAGGCTCAGACACAGGCGCCCCAAACCCCATGGTTCCTCAGACAGTTATGCTTCCCCACCTGGCCCTATTCGCCATGTTCCAGACTCTTCTTGGCCCTCCTCAGAGTCCTCCCAGCTCCAGATGGGGGCGCCCTACAACCAGACATCGCGGCTGCAGGCGCCTTTCTTCCCCATGATGACGGCCCAGCCTGGCCCGGAGCAAGCACCCAGACCACAACAGATTCCTGGAGCGACCCCCTTAGTGCTACAGCCTCCTGACCAAACCCAGTTCAACTATAACTTCAACATCATGCAGTCTGCTCCAAGCATGACAGGCATGCAGCCGATCCAGATAGAGCCCATTCAGAATCTGCAGAACATCCAGAACTTTCACAACTTGCAAACCCTGGCTCCAACCCAGAGTATCAACCCGTACATGACACCGGTCATGACTGTCATCCTGCCCAATTACCCAACCTTCACTCCAGGTTACCCGTCCATTTACCCACCGTCCACTCCGTCCATGATGCCACAGGCCCCCATCACCATGACAGGCTTTGCTCCCGTTACTGCCCCTTTTCCTCAGAATCAGTTCCAAGTTCAGCCTGGCAACCAAGTGCAGACGTCCTTGGGCACTCTGCTTTGCTCACCCAGAGCCAGCTCCTCTGTTGGGGAAGAGGAGGAGGCGGCTGGACCTCGGGCTCTATTTTCCAGCTCTCGCTCGAGTTCTCCGCTGCAGCTGAACTTGCTGCAGGAGGAGCTTCCAAAGCCAAGCGAAGGACAGAGCAGCACTGGGCACAACCACACCGAAAGCCTCCATGAACAACATGCCAATGAGGTGAGTCTGCATTTTTTGACAACCTTCTCTTCCAACATTGAAAAATGTAAAAAACTTCCTCCTTCATATTTTAAGCCAGTGCAGCGCCTATCGTTTTCTCCACCTGAATGGTTTGTTTCTGACTGTTAAACCTTTTCCTTGCTCAGGGTGATAATCCCAGTGAGTCTGGAAACCATGATGCCCAGTCTACATCCAGTGAGCTGCTTGACCTCCTGCTGCAGGAGGATGCCAGGTCAGGGACCGGCTCCAATGCCTCAGGGTCTGGGTCAGGGGAGTCTGGAGGCTCCCTGGGGTCTGGATCAGGATCTGGCTCCAATGGAACCTCCACTTCACACACCGGTAAGAGGAAAAACACATACATATGTTACACTCATAAACATACTGACCCGTCACTTAGAAATATTTCACACATTCTTTGTCTGTAGCTGGCAGATAATGTTTCTGATGTCTAAAATACACATGAATGAAAGAAACTGAACAATGCAGGTCAACAGTAATAGTTTTGCTTAATAGTGGGCTAAAGTTACTAATGCAGAGCTTTCCGTGGCTTACAGGCAGCAGCAACAGCAGCAAATACTTTGCCAGCAATGACTCATCAGACACTTCACGCAAAGCCCGCAAGAGCCAGGAAGCGCCGGCAGAGCACCAGCACACCTTTGACACTCAGGTGGAGAACTCACTGTGGAGCATGATCCAGCACACGCCTGAGCACGTCATGATGACGTACCAGGTCCACACCAGGTACACACACATCACTCTTACCTTTTCAGTGCTGCTCATGAAGAACAAAAATAAAATGCCAGTCCTGTCAGAAGCTTGGGCTTCATTTACTTCAAAATGTCAACTCACACATGGCAGAGCTGTTCTTTTCTTTCCTGTGTACCTCAGTAATTCATCCATGTACATGGTGATTTCCTGTGAAAATCACCAATATTTCCAAAAGAAATATCGTGTTATCTTTTTAAGATGCCTTCATTCTTTTCCTACATGTCCTTCCACTCTGGCTTATATCTTGTCTCTACCCTCCTCCAGGGACCAGAATGAGGTGTTGGCCGAGGACAGGGAGAAGCTTCGTGTGCTTCAGCCCCTCCAGCCCTGGTTCACCCAGGAGCAGCGGGAGGAGCTGGCTGAGGTTCATCCCTGGATCCAGCAGCACACTATCCCACAGGAGATAGACACACAGGTGGGACTGTGCAATCACATGTCATAGAACATTATTTTTTTTCCTCCTCTGTGCATTTTTAATGCATCTTTGTGTCTCACAGGGTTGCGTGAGCTGCAGCGCAGGGGTCGTCCACTCGCCTCAACCTCCTGTCCCTGACAGCTCGTCCCCTCTGGAGAGCCCTCAGCAGGACTCCATGGGACCTGTCGTGGACACTTGAGAGAGCTGAAAGCCAAAACAGTGGAACCACCCAGCTCGATGCAGCCCAGCTCGAAGCAGCCCAACCAGACACCTCGACAGCTCCCACAATGCATCTTCTCTGACCAATCCGGAGGAGTGGGTCCCTATGCTTTAGTTTGAAGTTTGACATGTTTTATAAAGGTATCAGAGGCTGGACCAGGCCCTGAGGAACAGAGGAGGCAAGAGTCAGCTTGATATGACTGCCTTTATTGGACCATAAATATTATACCTCTCTACCTGTTGGGGTTTAGTTTGTAATTAAGACTGACCAGACCCTTTTGGCACAATGAGCCCCTTGTTGCTCAATATAGGAAGCTCCCAGAGTTGCTACCCCCAAACATAAGCACTGTGTACACACACCCAAGTCTGTAGGATGGGTGATGAGACAAAGACCGTGCTGGCCCAGTTTGAGTATCGGAACACACGCCAGACTGCTCCAGAGACACGGGGTGCAGGTTGTACAGTATGTGTACCACATCAGCTCCTTCACCTGCAAACTAATCTACTGTGGTTTACACACGGTAGATTGTTTCAAAGGACTCAAAGACAAAGACACATTTGCTGCTCTGTGTTTATAATATTCAGATTTTAATCTTGTAAGTAAATTGTTGTTGGACTGTTTTCTCTTATTCCATAGGTTGGGTTTCCTATCATCCAGAACATCAGTTTTTATGTTACTCTGACTCACGAACAACAGCAGATGTGTTTCATTCATTATTTTAATTCAAAATTTAGTCCACCCTGATGTCCTCTAGCAAGCCCTTTCTCCACCCAGTGTCCTGCCTGATCTTCACCCAACAATACCTGTAGCTTACCTCGAACTGTAAACAAACACAAGGTGGCCCCAAATATCCTCTGATTCTGGGTGTACTTACTGAATGAATCTCCTCTTAGACTCTGTGTAGATGTCTATATGACTGGCCGGTGTGTGTGGAACGGAGACTGAGAGGATTTGGCTAACCCACTGTAGTTCTGTGAATGTTCTCGTACTGAATTCACATTACGGATGACTGTGTGTGTGAGTATGTGTGTGTGTGTGTG
>JAOXYL010000100.1:17471558-17484390 GCA_028564955.1 Terapon puta | reverse complement strand
TACAGGAACGACTTCAGCAAATGGGTGGTGGTGACCATCGATTTCAAGAAGCTTCTCACCAGAGACTGTGAGTGTGGGAGAGAATATAGGTGGTGACTGGTTGGTGTAACAGGAAGTACTTAGTGCGCGTGTGTATGTGTACTTACAGGTACTGAAGGAGACTATATGCAGTGGCTGGGTCATTCTTCAGACCCCAGTGGCTCTGACGATGGCTGCGTGCTGGGCTATAAAGAGACCTTCTTGCGCCTGAGGAAAGACTCAGTCTGCTGGAACGGGAGGGATTATGCTGTCACCAAAAAGCTGTCCCCCTGTCCATGTACAGTGGATGATTATCACTGGTATGTTTTGTGAAATACAAAAATGGATACAGAATTACACTAAATCAACTTTAGCTTTTCAGTAACTAAAGCAATAATTCTATTGAGTTTTCAAACCCCACAGAGAGACACACATTCTTTACCTGATGTTTAAATAAAATATTTGACAGACTTATACAGACCTGCTGAGCGTCTGCTTTGTCTCACAGTGATTTTGGGTATTACCGGCCAGAGAACAGCTCAGAGTGTGTGGAGCAGGAAGAGATGAAGGGCCGTCCTCTGGAGTTCTGTTTAAATGGGACCACTGAGCAGCTGCAGACCAGCGGGTGAGGACGCCCGTTTTTATTTCTCTCTCTTAACCTGCACATCTTATCTTTAGCTTTAGCAGCTGCCTTGTCCTGCTCGCGGTCTTTTTCATTGAGTGTCTCGCCTTTCATGTCTCTGTTTGTCTCCTCATGTTTAAGCTACCGGAAGATTCCAGGAGACCAGTGTGAGGGAGGATTCCAGCCAGACAGGAAGGAGACAGACCTGAGGCGGATGTGCACCAGCAGCGCCCTTTATCCAAATTCTCTGGTGAGAATTCTGAGAAAGAGGCTCAGTGGGATAACTTACCAGTAGGAGATGATCTACCTGAGATCGGGACATCCTGAGAACATCAGATCTTTAGCATGATCATCAAACAGATGTGTCAGTGGTTAATCTCATTGCAGTGTGGCACATTTCCAACCAAATGCAGTGCAAATTGTAACTCAATTTCTGTAACAGTAAATGAATCTTCCCATCCAAGACATGAGTTAAGTAATGAAGGCCAATCATAGAGGCAGGGCACCTGGTCAGTCTTGTGCTGTGTATTTCCAAAGGATGTCATTTCTTCACATTTTCATCCCTCTGTGTTTCTGTAACGTTTAACAGACTGGAAACAGTTCGACTAGCACTGCTGTCATAGTGATGGTTGTCATAGCGATCCTTCTGATGAGCGCTGTCGCAGGCGTTTGGCTGGTTAAGAAATATGTCTGCGGAGGACGGTCAGTTGACACACACACACGGGATACACAGATATAAACACTGCACACACTGTATTTCCTCTCTGTTTGTCATCTAATACATACGTGCTGTCTTCACAAGGTTCCTCGTGCACCGTTACTCCGTTATGAGAGAGCATGTCGAGGCTAATAAGATTGAAGGAGTTGATGATGTTGACCCTCACTACATGGAGACAGGCAAAGCACAGTACAACGAAGACTCAGATCAGGTATCTGATGCTTTGTAAAAGGTGATTATTATCAGCTCAACTTTGTTATGGTCTATTTAATAATAGAAATTTTTTCTGTCTCCCCACAGGACCTCCTTGAATGAGGTCTTCACTCAATGGCTCTTCAAGACTAAATTTAACTGCAGTCTAACTGCACTCCTGTCGCTCCTACATGCTGATTAACATCTTCTTCTCTCTTCTCCCTATCCCCTGGTGGCTAGAGGACTCAGCAGCGCACGTTTGCTTCCTTGCGCCAGTTGAGTCTCCCACAGAAGAAAAAAAAAAAAGAAAGAAAAGAAAAAAACAAGGTTTTGGGAAGAGGGGGGGCAAACCCCGCGTAGAGCATAAGAAAACCTTTGGGGTCCCCGGAGAGCTTTTGTTCTTCCTGTCACAAAGTGTTCTGTAGAGACCACTGAGTCTGAATATGTGCTCTGTATGTTTCCCTTCTCTCTGACCTGAGAAGAGACGGCCTTTCATGATGGACTGCAGAAGCACAACACAGAGGCCACAACTTGGATGTGTAGGCTCACAGGACATTTGATAAAGAATTAGGGAGGGGGAACAGTCGAGCAACAGAACAACGAAAATAGTCAGTATTATGTCTGCTGTTGATTAAGTCGTTTTTGCATTAGGTCAATTTTGAATAGCAAGACACAGTCCTGTTGTGCATGGCGGCCATTTTAACATTCATTTTATCAGTTCACCAGTCACTAAAATTTGGCACACTATTTTGGTGTTTTTCCCTTTGGAGTCATTTGTTTTTACAGGTGAAGAAAATCATTAGAATTTTAAGAGCATCCCATCAAGGTGATTCACTGTTAGATATGACCCTCTCAGTAAACTCTGTATTAAATTGCATTAACTATTTTAAAGAGACATTTGACAATCCTTTTGTCAGTCTTAATAATAATGATAATAATTATGTTGGGTTAATAGTGATTACAAATATTTTTTATATATTTTGACATTATTATTCAGAAATGTGTCAACACATTTGTTTTGATTATTTTAGATAGTACTGAATAATTTAAATTAATAGCAACAGAATAAAATGAAATAATGGCCTGAACATGGTAATAAGCACAAATACTTTTAGACTGTCACAAATTAGTGATTTGTGATTAAGACGACTGCCTAATTTAGACAAACAAATAAATAATGTTGAATAAAATGACTGAATGCGAATGAAACTTTTGAAATGACTGTTAAAACGGCCTGCCATTATTGTGAAGATATACTTTGTAAACTCTTTGTTTTTTTTGTTTGTTTGTTTGTTTTTTTATACAGTGCAGCTTCATATAGCCAGTATCTTCTAATCCCCTGTATGTGTGGTGAACATGAAAGACTTGAATTATTGCCAAAGCACTTTTATTGTTTAATTGTCTAATTTTAGAGGTCTTTCCTTAGCCCAGCATTATAGGAGCATGGCAGTAATGCTAACACAAACCCTTTACTTGAAGTGTATGTTTGATTCTGTTGTATTGTTTTTATTTAGCTGACATTTCCCATCATCATATCAGCCAATATCAATATGCATTTGTTTAATGATCTTAGTGCATGTACAGGCGTAATAATCAAGACAATCAAGTCAAATGTTTAAATTAGACCCTGCCTGGGGGAAAAAAAGAGAGGAAAAATGTCAAAACGTGTTGTTTGTATGACTAAATATTTGCAGCGCAAACATTTCCGCGCAAAAAAAGCTAGTATTGACAGTATTCTGATATATTAGTACACCACAATTTGATAATCTTACAGATATTGTGAAATATCCACAATTATAGAACAAACATATCTGATTAATGTGTCGGAGCATAAACTTTATTCAATTAATTGAGCTACATTTTTTTTGTTTAAATGAGATGTTGGCTGATTACCATTTCTGTTATCTGAAATATATGAACTGGAACTTTTGAGGTGCAGGGTTTGTGGCTAATGCTTGTTTTCTTCAGCAAAGTTTATAATATCCCAGTGAATAAGCTATTCTAATAAGCTGGCCTAATATAGAGGCATATTCTCAAGGACTGTTGGGTGGACTTTGTCAGATTTGAAAGCAGATTCATATGCTTTGATGCTTCTTCACTTACAAAAGTGTCAACAAGAACAAACCCAGCTACTTTTTGGATTCAATTATTTGTTTTTGCACTGTATCTACAGATCTGTGAAAAATTTTGCATTTGTGCCTCCATGTGCATCTCATGTTTGTAAAATATTCGGGCCACGAGTTGTGATCTTCATTCCATCTTGTTTTCTTGACTGTTTGCTAGGATATCAGAGATGCGAGTCTCTGAATTAAGCAATGCTGTAGCACAGATGTTTTATAACAGTGTTTGCATTTATTGGATGAAATAACACTTTTTCTCTGACATTGGTTCAGTGGTGTTTGGCCTTTGTTAATTGTTCCTCAATATGGAATAATACTTGATTAATTGAAAAAAAAGTACAAATAGCCATGGTGAAGATGTTATTTAGCAGTAGTTTATTAGTATTACATTAATATACGAGAAGTTCTTCAGTTAATGGGCCTGTTGAAAATGCAGCTGGTGTTGTGACTTTGAAGGGGACAAATAATGCGATAGGGTTTAACCAAGACAATAAACACAATTAAACAATCACTATGAATTAATAACAGGCAGATAAAAAAATTGCATTAGTTGCTTACTGAAGATACTGATTTATATTATTATGCTGTTAAATATATATATATATATATATATATATATAAAATAGAATAAATATACTTTACAAGAAGGAGAGATGTAACAGTCTATAATTCCCATGTATAAGGAAACACTATTTCAGTCACTTAAATGAACACAGCCATAAATATCTAACGAAGTAAAACAACATAAACAGTAATGCTGCAGTAATATTAATCCAATTAATTGATATATAAACGTAAAACACACACACACACATATATATATATATATATGTATATATATATACATATATATATGTATATATATATATATATATATAGATGTGTGTGTGTGTGTGTGTGTGTATGACATATATGACAGGATATGTACTTATTGTGTAGTATTTTTATAGTATAGCTATAAAAGTACTACACTACTACAAAAATATAGACATTTTACAAATTATCTGAAAACTTACTGAATACACACAGGACAGCTGCAGTGCTGTTTATCTACCAGCAGGAGGCGCTACACGCTCGGCCAGTGTGGCGGAGCCTCCGGAAGTCGTGTGTCCATATTCATCGTTTGAATCTGTAGTTAATGGGAGCTAGCTAGCGTCGAAAACCTTACTTTAACCAGCTACACATATTTATACGTATTTACAAGATGTGGGCTCGTTGTTGAGGCAACAGCGCGCGTGGAGCAGCGTGGCAGCGGCGAAGTAATGTCCACCCTTCACGGTAAGATCAATTTGAACGGACGTTTTGTTCAGGAACTAGCTAACTGAGCTAACCGAGCTAACGTTAGCTCCGTCGTTAGCCACCGCGGCTAATTTGCCACCTGCCAGCGTTGCACAGATGTTTCATGCTCACACGCGAGGAGATAGTAATGTCTGAAGGTGTGTTGTGTTTGTACCGAAGAGATGGTGTCTGTTCAGAAAACGAGACGCTTGGCTTGTCATGAATTTGACCTTGTTAAGTTGAACTAGTGGTGGACATCTGTGGTTTGCAGTATGTTAAGCCTCAACAAAGATTAGACCGCCACCATTTGTTTAATTGTTTAAATTAGGAGTAAATATAATATATTAATTATAAATGATCAAAGTTAAAAATAACATGACTAAGTGTTTTTGGCCGTGTGGGCGTTGGTGGTATGTGTACCATTTCTCCTCAGTCAGTACATCAGTGTCTTGTGGTGGTGTCGATGCGGGATTTGAAGGCTGGTTTGTCTCACATCGTCTTAATGTTGGATTTCAGACTTTGTTCGTTTACTATGAGCTCCATACCAGCCCAGCCTCCGGCATCAAGCTCGTCATGCAGGACGCTGCCCGGAGAGGGAAATCAGGTACAGTCCAACAGTGACAGGTGCTTTTTTTGTTTATCCAACCGTGCACATGTAATTCACCTGATGCTAAACGGTGGTGCTGTTTCATCACACCTCAGGTACAACCAAAAGCCCCCCTCCTGCAGATACTGCGTGTTGCCGGAGCCCAGGAGGAGGTCTTCACACTCAAAGAGGTGAGCTGACGGATTGGTATCCCTTTACGCTATATTCTTAAAAAAAAAAAAAACCCCTGTGTGTGCTATGTTACATCCAATACTGTGTTTTGTGTAGGTGATGCACTACCTGGGTCAGTACATCATGGGGAAGCAGCTGTACGACAAACAGAGGCAGCACATCGTTCACTGCCAGGATGACCCTTTGGGAGAGCTGCTGGAGGTCGAGAGCTTTTCTGTGAAAAACCCGAGGTATTGAGCCGCACAATGAACTGAAGTCAAACTATACATCTAAACTACTTGCCTCAAAGAAGAGTGTCTAATCTGAACACTTTTATTCTAATTTTACAGCCCAGTGTATGAAATGCTCAAGAAATACTTAGTTGTACTTGGTTGTTCTGGTAAGTGACACTTTCATACGTTTATTTAATGTTTCATACATTCATAATGTGAAGTGTTTCTGTTGGGGGTGTCATCAAAGAAAAAGCAGTATATCATTATGGTTTATATAGTCAGAACAAGGCATGTTTGTCGTGACTTGAAATTCATTTTTGTCTTTTTTCTCTTCCCCTTGTGTTTGAATTTGAATATTTCATTAGCATCTTGAACTAAATGTTTTCAGGGGAGATCTCTGGCAATATGGAGATTGCCTCACCATCAAATTCCCTCTTTAATGTCTAAAATCCAATTTCTTGTTGCATATATTGTGAATGCTTGTGATAGCTGGTGCATCTCTTGGGGATGCGGGGAACCAGAAGAACCATTTTTCATCGTGTCCTACAAAGCCACAGAAGAAGGCCTTAGTGAGAGAGTGTGTCATTCTATAATTAAAGGGTGGGGGTGTCCTTTTTCTGTTACTGTGTCTCATCTGAAATGCAGACGCTGCAGAGAATCTTTCTGTGGGCCGTGAATGTGTAGATGGCGGAGTGGAGGATCGTGGTCAGGTAAAGCCGAAGCATGGTGCTCAGGAGAAACAGAGACCCCCCAAACTTTCTCACCTCATTACACATAACTCTTGTGCATTTTTGCACTCATCTTAGTACTGGAGTGAGATCAAGTAGACTATAAAGATGATAAAGTGAGCTGCTTGTGTGTAATGAGGAGGGGAGGTGTCAAAGGGCTGCTGTCTCCGTTCGTGTGCATTTTGTACAGAGTGGCACCGTCTCTGTACAACCCCATCCCTGGTTTGGTCTGGCAGTATTTTCAGCGTTTTTGCGACCCAGCAGCACCACCCAGTGGATGGGGGGGCAGAGTCACTCTCTCTGTCTGTCTCAGAGTTCTCTTCTCTGCTCCACACTGGAGGATCACAGCTCCTGATCCAGCCACAGGCCTAACAATGACCCTCAACCTCTTCACCCCTCCCCGTGTTCCTACACCCTTCTTTCCAATTCCCTCCAAAATCCACCTTGAAGCACTGAGTGCAACTCTGTTGAGCTACAGGCAGACCTCTGTCTGTATTTACAGTTGTTGCACCAGTAAAATCCCTCCCAGCGAACTGTCAAATTTAGGATCTCATCATACTCACCCTGTTTTTATCTATTTATTTTCACATATGAAATATCTTATAATTGTGAACTATCAAGATCTATATACTTCACTAGGCCATTTATCTAGTACATGTATTGATCACATCTTAGAATAAGTCATAACAAAATCTTATCATTTATTTTGCACAGTCTAATTGTTTGATTTTTCTTTTGATTCACCGGTTTCATCACTGTTCAATTGGTACACTGTCTCCTAACTTTCCTTTCTATACCTGTCTTTCTTCTTTTTTTTTCCCTTTATCCTTCACACGATTTCAGTGTCCCCATTATCTCCTAAATTTGTGTGACACACCCTCCCCCCACTGGCCCATACCCGATTTGCCCAGCCCTATGTTCCCTGTACCGCCACCCTATACCCAGAGGCCACCTTGAAAAGGAGCTGTGAGTCCTCCAAGTACCCAGTTTTGGCTCAGCGTTCTAATTTTTGTCCTTCCTCCCTCTGTAGATGTGTGGAGGTGTGGTCAAAGTAGGCCTGGAGGTTGGCAGTGACGGGCCTCTCCTGCAGACCCCCTCCCAGAGACGACCTCGTGAGCCAGATGATGGTAAGGAAAATCAGCCTGTTCTATGGTCAGGATGAGACCTCCTCAAGGTGCCAGATTTAATTGTGGAAATCCTCTCCAGACTCCCTTGAAGGCCTGCCTCGGTCTGCCTGCAAACGGCCCAAACTGGATGTTACTCTGGACGAGTGGGACCTCTCTGGCCTGCCCTGGTGGTTTCTGGGTAATCTCCGTAGTAACTATAGCCGCAGGAGCAATGGCTCGACTGACATCCACACAAACCAAGTAAGAAACCTGATTCAAGCTTTAAAGACACCTAAAACAGACATTATTCTTATTTCCTGTTGGCAAATGGCACAAATTGGAGCGTAACAGTGGTGGTCTGACTGATGTGTCAGCTGTCTCCTGCACAGGAGGAGGACACCGCCATTGTGTCAGACACCACAGACGACCTCTGGTTCCTGACTGAGGGTGAGAGTGAACAGGTGAGTGTGGAGATGAAAGAGGCGGCGCTAGAAGAAGGGAGCGGAGGAGAAGGGGAGGCTCCACCTGAGGAGGATGATGGAGGGAAGGAGGAGAAAACGGATCGAGAGGTAGGAGTGTGTTTAGGATGTTTCAGTCAGACTCACATCATTCAGAAGTTATTAATTATGTAGTTTTTGATATTTGTTTTGAAAAAGAAGTAAATGTATTTATTTAGAGAGAGAATTAGGTGAGAAGATGTTTAAAGAAATGTACGTCTGTCCAGATGCAGGAGGAGCCAGATGAAGATTCTCAGTGTTTGAGTGATGACACTGACACAGAGATCTCCACACAGGTTTGTATATACCTTTTCCCCTCATTTTTAGTTTGTTGTAGATTCAGATATAAAACTTCATGTTCATCTTACCCCTCAGGATGCATGGCAGTGCACAGAGTGCAGGAAATATAACACACCTCTCCAGAGGTACTGCGTTCGCTGCTGGGCTCTGCGAAAGAACTGGTACAAAGATGTCCCCCGACTTGCCCATTCCCTTTCTGTTCCTGACATCCCGGCATGCAGCTCTCTCGCAACCCACGATGAGGAAGATGACAGCGACACGGGCATCGATGTCCCAGACTGCAGCAGGACAGTGTCTGACCCCATCATCCTGCCCTCCCACTCCACAGCTGACCGACCACTGCCCACGATGGGCGCAGGGAAAGGCAAGGCACCTTGGCCCTCCAGTTTCCACAGAGAAGAGCAGCTCTCAGAAGGGGAGAGTCAGGAAAATCTGGGCATGGAGGTTGAAGAAGTTAGGCCTGAGGCACTATTGGAGCCTTGCAAGCTCTGTCGAGTGCGGCCTCGCAATGGAAATATAATACACGGACGTACGGCTCACCTGCTAACCTGTTTCCCATGTGCAAGGAGGCTACACAAGTTCCAGGCTCCTTGTCCCGGATGTGGGAAGATCATTCAAAAAGTGATTAAGATTTTCATCCTCTAAAAAGCACACAAGCACATATGTGTCAGGCCCTGAGGACTTAAACAACACAAAAATACAACCCACATTTTCAGTCGTATTCTAACATTCAGCTGCATGCACTCTGGTACACACTCTATACACACACACACACACACCAACGTGCACCTTACCCCTAAAACCTTCACGGACAGAGGCGTAGTTTAGCACTTGGTGAGGCTTGCTCTTGGTTTCATGGTTTAAGTTGCGTCACACTGCCTCTGAAGTATTATTAGATGGAAAACAAGAGTTTGTCAAACCAGATGTTTGTTTTGGTGCCACAGTTAAATAAGGGATCTACAAAGGCAAACTTATTTATTTATTTATTAGAAGATCACGTTGGAGTGCACAACTTGTGTGAGCTTATTGATTTCATGAAGGTTTGGTTGTTTATTTTCTTTCAGACTATCAATTCTATCTTTTTTCTTTAGTTTTTTAATGGTGCCATTTTAAAAACCAGTGTCGCTTTCCTTAGGTTCATTTTAGTCGATTCTCTTTCTAGAGGTGCACTTCAGTCATCTCAACACAAACAGAAAAAACAGTGCAGGTATGTACAAGAATCACAAGCACCTTTTAGGTCATCCTGTTTTTTTGTTGTTTTTCAACCTTTTTATATCCCTTATGTAATGTGGCTTTGCATATTTCAGTTATGAAGACTACACTGAAGGAAGAGCAGAAAATGAGAATTTTTAAACTACAATTTGTTTGTCAGCAGCTGCAGCGCCATGAAAGTATCCTTCTAAGCTTTTCTTTTAAAAAAAAAAAAAAGGTCCTCAGCGTAAGTGAATGTAAAACACAAATTGTGGTGGCTTAAGTCCTGTTTATCTCAATATAGTATTTTAAAACATAGAATTGAATTTAACCTGCTTGAGAATGCACAGCTGAAGTATTTACTGTAATTTCCTCTCGGGGCCATAGGTAATTTGATGTTAATGTGTATTCAATATTCACAATTGCCAAACCTCTGACAGTTATGCCTGCAGTAAGTGATGTAATATAATTGTTTGTTAATGTTTAAATGTTATCATTCAACAAGGGTACTTTACACCCCTTCTTGAACTTATGATAAATGAATGATTTCTGTATATTTTGTATTTAATTTATTTATGAATCTGTTTTAATTGTTTAGATGACCACCTCTAATGAAGCAGAAAAAATAGGCTGCAATTGTTACAGAGTTCTAATGTGTAATTTACTGCATTTATTGTTTTGAAAGATGTACAGAAAGCCTTTATGGAAACAGGCTAAGTTACCAAATGTACCCTCATTGAAGATGCCTGCAAAGTACTTATTTGGAGTAGAGGGTTTGATTTAAGCGTTACACTGCCATGTAATAACGTTTAACTTTAATTTGTATATTAGATTTTATTTTGATGGTTCTGCATTATTTGAAGATTGTATTGCTGCAGCACAAAGACGCTATGTACTTTCAGTGAGTGTGTGAGCTGTCTACAAATCCAGTATGCTCTACAGTGCTCACAAGTAAGATGCCCAGTGACCGTAAGCATTTAACTCTCGCCTCTGCTTTACATAGAGAGAGCATCTTCAATCTGCAGTCTCTCACTTGCGCTTAATATTTCTGCCAGCAGGTGGGGAAAGTCTCAATATTGTATCTGGTGCCCACAAAATCTGTACAGTACCAGTAATAACATGTGATGCATATATCGAGCATGCCTCCTTTCGTGACTAGAGCCAGCACTGAGCTGGTGTGAGAGCTATATTAGCTATGTAAACGCTATAAAAGATTAATGTAGCTTCTTGTGTTTATCATTGTGAACCAAGAGAAACAAAGTTCCTCTAGAAGACCTCATGAACATGACTTAATAAATATATTACCATTGATTCTGGTCCAGAATGACAGACTTAATTGTTGCAATTATAAACATTAAGACCATAATGTGCTCAAACATGGTACATCTGATATAGATGTTTGTTTTTTTTTCTACTCGTCATGGAATAAAAGAAGTTGTTTTGTAAAGCTATGAAGAGTTGGGAGTTAATTGTTTCATTTAGTTAACTTGCTGACCAAAGGGCCAGTTGATGTACAGTACCCCCTGGTGAAGCGCAGTGTGTGTCTGGGGGGTGTTTTGGCTGAAGAATAAGTCATTGTGTGACAGGCCAGCTGTCATGTGTCCTCTCCTTCTTGACTGGACTGCAGCACCTGCAACTCTCTTCTGCTAACTCACTGTCCTGCTTCCTTGTGTCCATCCTATTTTTGTCCTCTTGTCCAGAAGTGGTATAGACATCCTAACCCAGCTACAGTATATGTGCATGTAACACTGCTGTTGTCTTGTGCATAAATACTGCAGCAGTGTCACCTCAGGGTTCCATTAACATAATGATTACTCATTAGAGATTATTCCGACAGAGTGGAAAGTCCCCTGTGAAGCCCACAAGATTCTGCTAACGTGTGAAGAATGACATGTACAGACATGTTCATCAAATATGAGTTCTTTCATACAAACAAAGGCAACGTTATCGAGAAATGGAAGCAGTAGACTTATTTAAGGTGCTTTAACAAGGGTATCATTTTTGTTAAAAAACTATCAACATGGTGATGGAAGTATTTACATGTTACCTTAAGTGAAAGTGCTAATACTATGCTAAGAATACAAGTGAAAGTCCTACATTGAAAAATGTTAAAATGTAAGTAAAAATACTGGACAGTCAGAAAAAATCTATGAAAAGTACTCAGTGTAGAAATTGTGACTTGTATACTACTGTAGATTATCATTCATGCATTTATGTGTATGCAGCATTTAACTGGTAGTTGAGGTGAGCTATATATGATTGAATAATCTGCTAATTATTTTCCTCAGTTAACTGAGTAATTGCTTGTTTTGTTATTTTGATTCAGTATACTGTAAATTAAGACAGAAAATATGAGTTCTCAGCTGTTTTTTCTTTTTACCCAAATACAGCACTTAAATAAAGTACTTAGTAACAGTCCACCAATGGCAGAAATCACACGGCTTGGCGGTAGGTGTGTGTTTCTGCCCTCCCTGTAATTTGCACTACAGTATTAAATCCTCGAAACAGCCATACCAAAATGCTTTCTCTCACTCTCCATCTAATTCAAGAATGGCACACTGCTTTGTTCGGGGCGTCTGGCACTTCACACAGCGTATAGGCGAAGAATGGCACCCCTGGTTACATGGCAGCTCTGGAATGGCCCAGGGAGTGGTAGGGGATCTGCATGTTTCCATGGCGACAGTACCTCCATCCCAACATCCCAGAATAACTTAACACATTCTCCCTTTATCCCCAATGGCGTAAGCAATACTTCCTGGAGGGAAAATAGTTAGGATGGCAGCTCTCTGCTGAGCATTGCTGTCATATTTTTGACCATTTTTATCATTTTTATTGCTCCTCCTGACTTTTTATTTTTTGTTCTTACTCTGTATACACACAGTATTTCTGGGTCACTGTCTTCCTGTGTGCCCTTTGTCTGCATACCTCCAGGATGGGCAGCCCTCAGCCTGTTCATCCCCTTTCCTCTTTTCTGGTTGTGTGTCTGGATGTCTGTAACTGTATCTGTGTGGCTAGGACCTTTCTCTCTCACCTCCACACACACACACACACACAGACACACACACACACACA
>JAOXYL010000100.1:17402837-17416125 GCA_028564955.1 Terapon puta | reverse complement strand
GTGTGTGTGTGTGTGTGTGTGTGTGTGTGTGTGTGTGTGTGTGTATGTGTGTGTGTGTGTGGGTGTGTCTCTGTGTATTTGTATGCTGGCAAAAATAACCAGTGTTGTGTCTGACTGGAACAGGTGTCCAAACATCACAACACACAATCACACACACCATCTTACACACCAGGAAACACACATCCTGCCATGATGGCACACACCTCTTTCACTGTGCTATCTTACAGAGATAATTAAATATTAAATATTTGGTGTTTTGGCACCAGGGTCACCAACGAATTTGAACTTTTTTAATCTTATTTGTTTTATATCACCAGTCTATTTAGCCACACATAAAAAATGACACATTATGTATGACTTTCCTTGATTTTTTCACCTCCTTCATAAGTTTAAAAGATACTGGATTTTTTTTTTACCTTTTCCATTATGCAACTAAATAATCATATCCCTCAGCCTTTGTGTTAAACATCTATGCATTTCAGACTTCACATCCTCACTTTGTTACAGAGGCTGTCTCTTAATAATGTGAAGTCTCAAGTGAAGATAACTCCCCTCCGAGCCACAAAAGACATTATACAACTGTTTTCACACTCTCAATGGTACTCCGTATGGCAAAGTCAGTAAAACTGGTGGGGTTCCCCTCATGCAATAGTTCATCATTTTGGGAAACAGTTTCATGCGCTTGTCTTGTTCGCCAAGAGCCAGACAAGAGGAATGAAACCAATCTCATCATGTCTGTGTTGTTCAGTACGGAGCATGTAACCAGGGTGTGGTTACCTTAACTTAGCATAAAAAACTCTAAGTAATTAGCCTGGTTCTGTCCAGAGTCAAAGATGTACCTAATATGTCTTCAGCTGAGTGATTAACACACTGTATCTTGTTTGTTTAAATCTCTAACCTGACAGGCAGCAGAGGCTAAACTGTTAACCGTTAAAAGTAGTTGGTAATGATGTTATTCAACAGCTTCATCTAACTTCCCCTAAAACTACAAATATTAATTTTTACATTTCTGTTTGAGAACAGATTAAACAAAATACTCACAGGGCCAGGCTAACTGTTTCCCATCTGCCCCCAGTCTTAAGCTAAACTAATTGCCTCCTGCATCCAACTCCGCACTGAACTCACAGACATGAGAGTGGCATCTTCTCATCAAAACTGAATAATATTTTCTACAAAAATCTGTTTCTTGCCAGTCCCCCAATAGGCACATTATTCATATTAGTCATAGTCAGAGTAACCTGTTAAAACAACCTTTCCAAGTCATTGTACAAAACTTGGAATAGAATATAGTGATAATAAAGAAATATATCTAATAGAAATACAGTGATAGAAAAGGAAGACTGACCTGCTTTATTTGACACAGTGTTCACCCACTGTGTTTTTGCTCCCTGTCTCTGTTAGACACACACACACACACACACACACAGACACAAACACATATGTACACACACACACACACACTTGCTTTACAACACATTCTATTTGACAGTGTCGGAACAGTTTTTCTCACGCAGAAGAGTGTGTGTGTGTGTGTGTGTGTGTGTGAGTGTGTGTGTGTGTGTGTGTGTGTGTGTGCGTACATGGGTGCGTGTGTGTGTGTGTATATAAAAGCATGCCTGTGCGTGCAAGCATGTGTGCATGCGTCTCTGTGTGTTGAAAACCTAATTTGTCTTTGGGCAAACCCATCTCTGAGGGCTGTATTAGAGGCATTTTGCACTGTAATGGGCTGACATGTTAATCTGAAACTCTATTCTCTGTAGCTAATGAACATATCCATCCTAGTCTCTGCATGTGTGTGTGTGTGTGTGTGTGTGGTAAGAGTAAGATGGCAATGTTGTCCCATTTTATGACGCTGCTGAGGCAAACAAATTTAAGCACGGATGCTGTGGTGATGTGGGTTTATGTATTTTTAACAATGACGGCATTGAAGAGCATTGAATTTTGAATTGCTCGCACTGTGTCTATATGCGTGTGTGTGTGTGTGTGAGTGCGTGTGGAGAAGAGACATAGATCTGACAGTTCTGGGTCAGACCAGTCCCATGGAGTCAGGAAACCTACACAAGACATAACAAAATACATGCACACACACACACACACACACACCTAGTAGGTTAAGATGACAAATGTTTGTTGGGCAAAAGGAAAGAGAAGAGTGGTTGGATTTGGGCAGAAAAGGCTGTCCTGCTGTGCCAACACTCATACATCAGTCTACACCTTAGGAGCAGAGAAAACTGAACACACACAGAGAAAAATACACACAGCCTCCAACACACACACACACACACACACACACATAGACACTGCTGACTGGAGGGCTACACAGAGGAGGCGGCAAGAGCAAGCAGGGAGCTGTGATGTATTGTAGTCGAGGGCATAAACACTCCAGCTACGGTCATGTTGAGCGCTGCTGCGAATCAACCTAATTACCGCAGACACGTATAGGATGGTGAGGTCAGCAGCTTCACCAACCGCTACAACATTGCTCTAATGTATTCATCACACCCAAACTCGAGATATCGGATACAGTATGTTCTTTTTTCCACACTTCCCCCTCATCATTACAAGATGCAATTTCCACTGACGCATCGGGGCCAGACTCTCCCTGTCCTCCAGTTGGGCAAAGAAAAACTGAGCAGAAATCAATTCCAACTGAGATTTTCTCTCATTTCTCAGTGTTGCTTCACTACTGTATTCTCCGTTGCATCATCTTTCCGCTCTGTGGCTGGTGTGGAAATGACCACTGCTGTTTTAGCATGAGTGTGTGTACTGTTTTGAGAGAAAGACAGAGAGAGAGGGAGAGAGAGAGGGAGGGCAGGAGACAGCTTATGAATGTGTGCGCACCAGTCATAATGTCTGCATAATGTCCCTGAGGTCTCTGACTGTATAACTAATACTTGTATTATTGCTAGAATAAAACATTACGCTGAACCAAGCAGGATTAGAAAACAAGCATGACAGCCTCTTCCCACTCTTCCTCTCTCCCTCTCTCTCTCTCTGACACACACACAGACATGTATGCATGTGTGGAAGCAAGCAGCCCAGGGCCATGTACACTAGCAAGCGGCCATGTTTCTTTCACAGGAGGCTGCAGTGAGGCTGTCATCGTCAGCATGGTTCTCCCCTTTGCTCTCACACACACACTCATACACACACACACACCATACTGTGACATCATGCCACGCATTTAGACCAGAGGGTCAGAGGGTAACACAGACCTGTGTGCTGAGGCTTCATTGTCGTCATGCTCGGTGACTGTAGTAGCCCTTATTCAGCTCTCTTTCTCTAAAATACGCACGCGCGCCCACACTCACACACACACACAGAGGCCACAAACGTCAGGTTTACCATCAGTTCCTTACACTGGCATTACCACTGACAGGCAGGTCAGCAAATACAGAGGTGAGGCTGTTTGAATCCAGATAATGACAGGTGGGCCCTGCCCTCCTCTCCGACCAACAGGACTCTCAACATCTGGTCCAGACCTTTACAGTCGACATTCTTCTAGTGAGTAAAAACCCTCCTCTCCACCTCCCAACCTGCTACATTACCTTTATACCTACTACTTGTTTAGATCCTCTTTTTGGCACGCTGCTACATTGAAGCTTTAGAAGCAGTATGTGCCTGTATATCCCCTGCACACTTTAGTTATTCTCATGATGAGATCTCAGGACATGCAGGAGCGTTCGAGGGGTTCCCCAGCAGGGTTGTCACAGTTTAACATTTCCAATTTTTTGCAAGTCTAGCTCTAAATTTGCCCTCCGTGCCTCAACCTACTGTCACTTTAATCCAGAAAAAAAGACAAGGAGAAGTGATGTTTAATTTATTCTAAATCAGGCATCATTACCGTTAAGTTAACCCTGAGGTGAAATAAGACCCATGTTAATGCCCTCTGTTTCTCCCATTTTCTGTGCCAGTTTTTTTGTATGCTAGAAATATTACCATGCAGTTCTGTGTTTCGGACCATGGCACATAATAGCACAAACTTAAAGCGATGAAGATCTTCATATAATTTGTGGAGCAGGACCATTTCAAGGGAGGCATTACAGGTGATGAAGTCCACCTTAAAGCTCTTACACTGCCATTTAGCGCATATTCCATAAAATTTCATCAGCTCCAATCAGCTGACACACAGTGAGGGTGGACTCCTGGGTCCTTGGTCCCAGCAGTTGCCCACCTTGTCCAGACTGGTCATCCAGCCCGAGGATCACCACGGACCCAGCATCTCCCCGTCTGGGTCTACAGAGGAGACACTTGTCTAACTCAAATAGCACCTCATGACAGATGATGCACGCAGGGGGTGCTGCTTCCTTGGACAACACCTTACCGCCCCCCCAACCCCCCTTCTCCCACAGCCCTCCACAGGCCGGCCGCTCCTCACCTGAGGCAGCGCGGCGTTGATCTGCCGCTGGAGCACGTCCCTCTCGTGCAGCGCCCCCTGCAGCTTGGTCTGCGACTGGATGAGGGTCTCCTGAGTCTCCCTGAGGGACTCCAGCAGCTTGTCCCTCTCGTCCAGCATGTTGACCATCAGCTGCTCGAAGTTGGCCTCCTGGTCCGAGCCGTTCGGGACGCCGCCGGCGCCTCGGGGGGGACCACCCGAGTCTCCCTCGCTGATGGTCGGCATCACCTCGCACATCATCTTCCCTGCTCCGCGGTGTGGGCAACGCTATAGGACAGTGTCGCTGTCGGGATTAAGAGGGGGGATGTGCGGGTTACGAGCCCGATAAACAGACTTACAATAACTGATAAGAGGGCCTATTAACGCCCCGTAGCAACGGGCAGCCTATGCCACCGTGGATACGCGCCTCATCCCCGCTGCGCCGCCGCTCTCCTGCATCAAACGTGCATCTTCACGCGTTACACCGCCTTACCTAATCAGAGTGATTGAAATGATGAGATGATGGGTGACCTTTCATCCATATTAACCGGCGTTTTTTCAGCCCGTGAGCAGATCCGCCCTGCCCGGCGCGCCATGCACTCACATGTAGAAATCCCGGCGTGATATGATTGACAGCTCAGAGATAGACGGGTGCGTTTGGAGGGGTGGTGCCCGCGAGCACGACGGAGATCACAGCACATTGGAGGGAGACAATTATGTTTTTCTTTAAAAAAATGAAAATAAAAAAAGCAGGGAAATATCCGCGTTTGGTCTGCGCCCTCAGTCTTAGGGACAGCGGGAGCGAGTCTTATCTGCATCCGCCTTCCCCGCTTCCATCTCTCCACACCGCCACCGACGCTCACTCCTCCTCCCACACACACAAACACACACGATCGCCTAGTCACACACACACGCGCGCGCGCGCACACACACACGGGAATCTGCAGTTGTCACCACCGGGCCACAGCTCTGGAAATAGGGGAGCAGCTCTCTGTTCAGCCTACACGCGTTTTGCACCACATGCGCGTTGCGGACTGGACTCGGTTGGACCGTCCTTGTCACAGTCACTCAACTCCGACACCTTATTCACGTTTCTGCTCTTAGGAAGGACCTGGGCTCTGGCCGAGAGTGTGTAATTCACTTTTGTACATCACCGGCACCGGGCACAGCTCCGGAGACGCGGTGCGCGGTCAGCTCCAGCCTCAGCAGAGCCACAGAGGAAAGCTGCGCGCTGAGAGCGAGCAGCGCACCCTGCAGGACCCGACGTGAAACCTGAGGATGATGCATTTTAGTAATATCGCAAGGGAAAGGCTGGGGAAACGTGTCCCAATACTGTGTTGTGGCTGTGCATTGTTCAGTCTGTAAAGCAACCGCAAAGCAAAGTAGTCTGGTACATCAACCAACACTGTGCCACAGATCATGACCTGGCTTTTTGCTGTTTTGTGTGTTGCAGTTTTGATGACTTCAGGACAAATGATTTGCCACAATGCTGACAGTGAATGTAACCAAGTAGGCCTGCATTTACTCGAGTAGGCGTTTGTTGAAAGGTACTCCACTTCATCTCAGAGCTGAAAAAAGGTGCTGTTTATTTCTGAGCTCAGAAGTTGACTTTTTAGACATATGCAGTTGTCACAGGACAGCGACAGTACAAACATGACAGACCATGACATGACAGACCATGACGCCAGTGTTCAAATCAGCTCAGCCTTCAGCATCTGCATGGGTAAAACATGATGTTGCTGTAATGTTAATCCCCAAATTTCATAACATGAACCACTGGGAACATTTTTACTGCAGAATGAGTGCTTTCATTCATTTTTAGACTTTTGCTGACAATGATACTTGTTCTTTTATTATTTCACAGAGAGAACTTCTTCTCACATTAGGAATAAGAAAATCAAGGATGTAGTGTTGACTACAGTGAGCTGTCTTTAACTTAATACCATAATATTTTGGAAGTATAAGGTCCCATCACTGAGTTCATTTTTGGATTATTTGTGTTTCAGTGCTGCACATGAAACACTTTGAAATTGTAATTTCACATGAGGCATTAATTGAATCTTTTCACTGATTCACCAACATGCTACTGTTGTAGCACTGAATAGGCCACAATAAGGGAAGAAAAAAAAGATTAATGGCCAACATTATGAAAGTTATGACTGAAGATCACACTTGTGAGTGACCACACTAATATTCATATTTGAATTTGATGAAGTTCTACAGGCTGCTGTAAAAATACGAGATGTCATTAAGATAAAATAGAGAGAATTCGTTGAAATAATAATTTCATGCTTTAAAGTCAATTAAAGACTAAAGTAAATTGATTAAATTGTCATGAAATATTAAGAAAAAAATTACTTGAAGCAAAGGACAGGAAACCCGTGATTATTTATTTTCTATAATGCGAGTGATACCACATTGTGGAAAATCAAAAGCTGTTGGGAGTGGAGTAAAAAGTACTATACTTTTTCTTTGAATACTTGTGGAGTAGAAGTATAGAGTAGCAGAAAAGGAAAATACTCACCTCAAACTAAGTACCTCAAAACTGTAGTTAAGTACAGGTCTTAAATAAATGAACATTGCTGAGCACTTTTGCTTTAACTTGAGAACTTCAGTCTGATTTCAGTTCAGTACAATGTCAAAATAAAAACTAAAACCAAGTTAACCCTCTTTTGCATTTGAATTAGTAAGAAAAGTTTAAGAATGCTATGCACTGTGTTCTGAACTGTGAAAGGAAGCCACAGAAAGAACATCTCCACATGAAATGAACAAGGCAAACTTCACACAGAAGGACAGGTCCTGGAAATCAATCAAACTACTGAAGGACTGTTAGCATTATGAGGTCTGATTTTGGTGGGTGGTTTACTTGTGGCAGTTGCAGTTGGATAAATGAGAATAGATCTTGTCACTGACACAAAAAGTCTTGATAAGGGGAAATAATACCATTATCTGGAAACCACAACAACATGATTTCCTTCAGGGTGAAATCAATATTCCTTATTACAAGCAGAAGAAGAACTATAAAAATCGATTGCTGCCTTAATATTAGACAACATTGATGCTATATGTTGCTAAGATGCAGATAGTAAGGAATTTGATTGAAACTCAGGCCATAAACAAGACATGTCCTCTCACCCATTCCCAACATTGGAGAAGATGTGACAATTATTGTGCAGATTATTTCATCGTCTGGAAGTAATTTCTCATGGCCAGAGGTTAAAGCATCACCTCTGCTTTTTTAGGCCCCTTTTAAGTGCAGCAGCAATTTCTCAGATAAACTAATTTTGCCTTTCTTTCATTGGAATTTGCCTCAGGTGGTCTGGCTCTCTGCAGTGGAGTTTTCAAGGTTGACAACAGTGTTGTCAACAGCCATTCTGGGAGGTTGTGGTGGCCTGCAGCACTTTTACAAAATACCTACATAGGTCACTGAACACATAACTGTGGATGTTTTTGCATTATGACTATTTGGTCTGATGACATGATCTGTAATTATAATTTTTACCAATGTCTTCCTTGTCCCACTAATCATTATTATCTACCTGGCTCAGTGATGTCTGGGCAGCTTTGATGGTTTGTATTAGCAGCAGTCTATATTCTCCATCACTTTCTGATATTGTTGTTTACTGAGAAGTAGATGGATAAGTGGATATAATCATTATATCAAGAAATAAAATACTTTTTACTGGTTATTTCCTGGGGTGTATAACTGTAGAATAATATATATATGTATATATATAGCTCAGTTTCTATCTGTCACAAGTAACCATACAGTGTAAAGTGACAGTGAGATGTCACTGTTAAGTGTAGAATAACATATGAAATACATTTAACATTTAATATATATGTTTACATACGACAATTAGGAAAGTTTTAGATAGCAGATTTTTGGTTGATAAAATAATGTGGCAGTCGTATATTTATATTGAAATCTGGAAGTGCTCACAGTCGCCAGCAGGTGGCAGTGAAGCAGCGGAGGAAAACAGCGACAACAACGATACTCTCGCGATACGTGAATGTGCTACGTCATTCCATGATGGCTGAAGATCCTGGCGGAACACTTTTCAATTTCTCTCTCATTTTTCTTTCTTTCTCTCTACCTTGGCTTGCCATAGAGACATGGCAGCACTCACAGGCCCGTTAAGCGCCCGCAGATCATTGGTGTCGTCATGCCCAAGAAAGGGAACCGAAAACGGCTGAAATTTCGGGCCGGGGACGTTTGTTCAGAGTCAGGTAGGCTACGTTTGTGTTAGCCAGCCCGCCCGCTACAGGAGCTCCACAGCCTGTCCCACCTTCAGTTCACGGCCTTAAGTTTAGAAATAAAGACACATTTTTACATTATTATAAGGGGGAAAAAGTAAAAACCACCCACGGTTAGCTTTAGTCATCTTGTTATATAGTGTTAGTAAGAGCTGAAATGTAACATTTCGTCACGTAACGGAAAAGTTAGCTCACATCAGTGTACTGTCAGTAACTTTAATTACAGGTTTCCAGCATATTTGAATGAAATGTGGCGTCTAAACAGCGTCATGTGTAGATAACATGTCTGTTTTATCTGTCTTAGTGACTGTCGCTGATTATGCTGATGCCGACCCCGCCGTTGTGAAGTCAGGGAGGGTGAAAAAGGCAGTTGCTAATGCAGTAGAAAAAGAAGGTAACTTGTGATAAGTTGATGCGCGGTCAGACTTTAAAAAAAAAAAAAAACTTTATCTCGTCTGAACAGGTGTCTCAGATGGGTTGACTGGTCACTGTGTGTTTCAGTGAAATTACTGTGCGGCCTGGAGGCCTCTCAGGGTGGTGTGGAGGAGGTCGTCTCGTCCGCAGCCGGTGTCGCAGCAGACGCCTTGGACAGCAGCGATGAGCTGGACCAGGAAGAGGACGGAGGAAATGAAAGTAAAGCGACCCGCAAGAAGAAAAACAAGAGGCGAAAGGGTATTGTATGTTGTCTATTTGAAGTGTGCACATGCAGGGGGTGGACTGAAATACAGAGGAGTCGACATTTTGGGAATACAGCAGCCTTACTGGGTTGTTTGCATGTTGTCTTCACAGAGAGCAGTGAGAGTAGCGATGGAGGGGAATATCCTGTGGACATCTGGTTACTACTGGCTTCCTATATCCGACCTGAGGATGTTTGTAGATTTGCTCTGATCTGTAGGAATGCCTGGACAGTCACATGCACTGCTGCCTTTTGGACCAGGCTCTACAGAAGGTGAGGCTGGTTTTGGCAATCAACTGCATGCTGTGTAATGGGAAAGTGAGGTACAAATTAATAAAACCATAAATCTTAGTGCTTCTGTACGGCTCTCCTACCAATATTGCACATTGTGAGTTTATTGTGAAGAAAAACACCTGTGACGTAGTCCCCACTCCTCAAGTCCCAATTTAAAACTCGGACTTGAAGGCGATTTTGATTGATACCTGTCTTCTGTCTGATAATATTCCTATTGACTTTAGACAGAGAAAGCGAAAATGCCAAAGCCACTGCTGCTAGGAGTAAGACCTGGGCCATAGTTTCATCCGTGCTTTAAATTTGATCAGATTTTGAAACAGTGAAAATCATAATATAACATTTCTCAGAATGGAAACTGCCATTGTCTACATGTAAAGCTTATGATTCATTGTTAAAGTTAGGAACATATACATCATTAACTGTTTATGTTTGATAGGATTAAGTGTCTTGAATATGGTTCAGTTAATCAGCAAAATAGAGGAGAAAACTGACTGACTATGTCTTTCCTTCATAGACACTACAGGATTGACACTGACCTGCCGTTTCGTCTCCAGCCTGACTCTATCGACAAGATGCGTTGTTTACGGGCACGTGTGATTCGTTCCCTTTTCCATCTGTATGAGCCGTTTGATTTGCGTGTCTCAAAGATTCCTGCCCTGCCAGAATCCACGCCCACAAAGTTGCTCAACTCCAAGGTACTTAAGCTGTTGTGTTGTCAGTCACCAAACTACATGCTAAAGTTTTTTTTTTACTTTGTGTCTGTTACTGATCTGTTAATGTCCTATGTCATACAAATTCACTTACAGCTCAGATTGAAAGCTCAGAGCTAACTGAGCTTGTTGATTACTGACTTCCAATGTTTACTGACCAATGCTCAGCCAGGGACCTTAAAGTGAACCACACTGAACTGAACTCTCTTAATGAGAAAGTTCCCTTGCGTTGTGTTTGATTGGATGGAAAACTTCAAACGTTTGCATTTTTATTTTCAAAATAGAGAGAAAGAAACCAGGAAGAATAATGTATGCATCTCTGTAATATCTCACATTAGCCCTTTGTAAATGTCCATTTTATGGGCTTAATGTTTCCTGTTGCAGTGTTTACTGTTCTGGGTCAGAAAGGTGCCAGGGACTCGACCAGAGGCATTGTGGGAGTTCAACTTCAAATTTATGAAGCAGGTAAAAGGGGATATGACATTTTGTATAGTCTGTATTAAGCTGTTGATGTTTCAGCTTTCATGGTTATTTTTTGTATGTTAATTTTTGTGTATATTCGTCATTGTCTCCATCCCAGCACGGAAATAGTAAGAATGGCTGTGCCAAGTCTCTACGCATGCCCAAACAATACGAAGATGTTCACAAGAACCCAGACTCAGACTGCTATGTACTTCAGGTCACCACCCTCAACTTCATCTTCATCCCTGTGGTCATGGGCATGACTCTGACCCTGGTTAGTAACTTTTCAAATGCGCTATATGATTGTGAGTGGGGGCAAGGCAGTGTTGATATCAGGGAAGAATCTCTGCCCTGTGTCAGTGGCTGTAAATATCCTGCTTAAGCTTTTTTCAGTTTGAAATATAATTTTTCTCCTAATCCTCATTGGTTTGTGTTTGTCTTTCTCGTAGTTTACGATCAACGTTAGCACCGACATGCGCCACCACCGCGTTCGTCTGCTGTTCCAGGACTCGCCGCTCCATCGGGGGAAGAAGAGGGGGGATCAGGGCGGGACCCAGGTGGTGTTGGATCCCGTACAGAGCGTGAGGCTCATGGACTGGTGGCATCCACAGTACCCCTCCTCACCCTACACATAGGAGTCTTGCCCTTTCATTCCCTATTATGGCAGAGTGTCACACCAAGAACCCTGCTGTTCTCTCATCCCACTCACCAAACCAAAAAAATATGACATTAGGTGGTTCTGCAGAACTCAGACTGGATTATGTTCAAAGTTTTTTGCAGTCACATTTCGATATAATCATTATTAGATGTAAAAGAAAGCCAAGATTGACTGGCCTAAGAGTGGATGCAAACCCCCACCTTCAGGATCAAAATCAAATATGTTGCATGCTCATCCACCATCCCAACCTCCAGACTGAGACCTGTAGTGTTATTGAAACATCGTAATTCTTCCTGCATTGGCACTGGATGTAAATCATGTACTGCAGAATTGTCCGGTATTTGTAGGGAGACTGTGCTTGTTATGTATATTTACAAATCTGCCATGTCCACACAGCAGTATTGGCAGTCCCTCTACTAGAGCTTCAGCGTTTTCTTTGGTGTTTTGAAGTCATTGAGAAGTATGGCTGGGCAATATGAAGATTAGATAACTATCATGATAGCAGTAATGGCAGTAATCTAATTATATATGGAAAAATTACATTGTTTGATTGTAAAATTACATCTGGTTGTCAAGTGTCCCAATTTGGACAGCAGAGTGTTGGAAAACCAAACTGAAACTGAGTTTCACAGCATATTCTCAATCATTTTGGAAAACGTTGTGGGAACAGTTGAACCTCAAATTGTTTTGAAAAGTCCTCTCCAATACTCCATATAGAAAATACAGTGATATGATCACAGTGGTAGCTGATGATGGTTGTTGATATATTGCTCACCCCTACAGTCATTGCAGGGAGGAACGTTGCCATTGTTTCACATTGACAACATTGTTGCATGTTGAACTTACACATGTGACACATTTTCTGAAGCTTGTGGGTCAACAGGGTGGCACATGTATCATCTTCCTTTGTTTTGTTTTTTAGACTTACTTGAAAAGTTATGCTAAAATATGGTGATTTGTGTTGGTTTGAATTTTGACAATGTTGCATCAACAGATTGTTTTTATCCTTTTAAAACCATGTTTATTGTTTTTTTCTTCATATACTCAACTCCAGGCAGCCTCACTTAGTATTTTGTGAATATTAATGACACTGCTCTTTACCGAAGGGGCCAAAGAGACGATTTACCTCAGGTGTCATCCACTCATCTGCTGTTCTGCGCAGTGTTTGTCTCATGGCTAAACAAAACGTCTTGATTGTCTCCTGGCTGACTATGTGAGCCGTACTGCCTCCTGTGGAATCTGAATGACAAAGTGTTCAAAAAGGTCTGTCGTGTAGTATTGAATGTGAGTAGAACAATCACCGGCTTGATTATGATGAAAAAGAAAGATATTGGCATTGATTAATCCATCCACAAGACACGGTCAGAGCCGTTTAACCTTGACTGACTTGCACATTCACACATATCACAAATGCAAAAATTCATTTGTTTAACCACACACAGTTTACACCTCTAGAAATAAAAGATAGTTGATGACCGTAGCTTGCAGCAGAATCAGCTGGGTTTGTTCTGGTTAGCCGCAGTGGTTGGTTTAGTTTTATCAGACAAACATTGCAATGATGAATAAACTTACTGCACTGGAATAAAAATCAAAACTGCCCATTCAAAATGCCTCCAGTCTTGTGCCTCAAACTGTTAATGTGCACTATTCATCGCTTTTTTACTTCCCTCTTGTGGTCATGTTGGGTATTCCCTCTGTTTAACAAACCTGTCATCTATGCTTCACAGAAGTTAACTTTTCTAAATGTCTCGGCTGCAAATGAGCAGTAAAATCAGTTAAAACATGCATGGATGCTTTTCATGCTCAACAAACAAACAAACTGAGAACTCGACTATCACTACCAGCCAAAAACAGCA
>JAOXYL010000100.1:17391411-17402737 GCA_028564955.1 Terapon puta | reverse complement strand
AATCCAGAAAATACATAGAAAAATGGCCTCAAAAACAGCAGCCCACTTCTCTTAACCAGCTTGGAGAAACACTGAACATTATTGGTGAACCTGTGGATGCAAACTTGTTGCTGGGTCACATTTTATTGCACAGGCTTTGAAGAGCTGCATCCTTCTGGCGACATACCTCTGAAACATAATTTTGGACTGAGCTAAAAGAGACATAAACTTGTGAAGTTGATGTGGGCAGAGGAAGAGAGGCGTCTTAATTTACGGAGGGTAAAACATGAGATAGGGAGAGACTGAAAGAGGAAGTTCTCCCCTTCGGCCGGTGTTGGAGGTATTTCGGTTAAAGTTAGAAGGGCCTCTTAAACACACACCCCCTCCTCCTCACCCCTATTGCAGTCAACAGGCCTCACGTCATGGCCCCGAAATATCGCGGGGGCGGGGTGTGGGTGGGAGCGAGGTGGGCGTGTGCCGAGAGACACGAGAGAACGACATTTCCCACAATCCCCTTCGCGCGCCGCGCTATTGGCGGTGGCGCAGGTGACCGCAGACGCTCCGAGTTGTGACAACATCTCGACGGTCCAAAACGAAAACAAATGAGCTCCCGGAGTGGCAGCCTGCGCACGCCGTAGCAGTCCGCGGAAAGACCCAGAAACTTTAAGAGTTTTTATTTATTTATTCTATTTTTTTCCACCCTTTGAAGGCGACTCACCTTCTGGTTGCGGTTTTTTTTGGCATTTCCAGAGCGCACGGCAGAGGTGGGCAGGCACTTTTTTTGTTCTCCGTGAACCTCACTACTTCGTACTGTCTGACCTTCAGATCTGGTAAGTGATATTTCCCCAACACCACAGCTGAAGTTCAGCTCCTGTCGCGGCTCCTCTCAGCCCTGAACACACCGTGAAGTGCGCACTGCTCCTCTGCTGCGTGCAAAGTTATTACGATATTTTTTTTCTTTTTTACAACTTTGACATGAAAAAGTAGCCAACTCGTTATTTTGCCCTTTAGGAAAGTAAACGCAAGTCTGAGTTGTACTTGTCGACTAAATTACGACTAAATCGTTCCCATAAAAGGGCTGAATAGAGGATTATTAATTCTGCGCGATGTGCAGCACGTTTACTGTCAGACTTTATTGTGAAACCTCACACAGGAGGCTGCAAGCATCACAGGACACAGGTTTTGTGTCCAGCTTGTGGTACTGTCATACATCTGAATAGAATCATTACAGAAAGACTGAGACATGCATGGGCACACATCAAACTGTGAAGAAGACACCCAGAAACATTTTAGATGCTGTTATATTCAGAAGTACATGGATTTTGCATTAGAATAAAATTAAAATAAACTAATAGCTGATAATTAAGTAGCATTTTAGATGAAATACAATAGCAAATTCTGGCTTTTTCACTGGCACAGTGGTTCCACACTTGGGATATACTGGGACCGACCATAATGCACCACTTTCCCCCCTTTTACTGTCATCGGTGAGTCTCTGTTGGGAGCTACGCCTCTTGCCATTTATAAGCAGTAGCCAGGCCGGTATCAGTAACAACACCTCAGCCCCGGGGTATGCTGCTATGTATAAGCTGTGACTGTAAACTGTACAGGCTGCAGTGCTCTGCTGCTTATTCAAGTGCTCCGCCTGTAAGTCCTGCACGGTGCAAACACTAAAATAATGATGGCACCATACTGCTATTTATGGCCCCTTTGTGCCCTCTGTGGAGTACATACAGGGTGTTTTAATATTAGTGTGTGTACGTGTCGAGTGGAGAGTGCACTTTTTTGTGCCTGATGCTACCTACTAATATAGTGTGAGTATTTTATAATGACATGACATGTATCTGGGATGTTGCCGTGATTTTATTTATTTATTTATTTTAGGAACCGCAGGTTTTGTCGTGCTTTACTTTAGAAGAAAATGTGATTTTTGCACAATAATCCTTGAAGTCATGATATTAGGTGAAGTCCTGATGACTTCTGCTACTAGAAGTAGTCTGTTGTGGACAGACCAGACTGTCCCCTTAACTCCTACTCAACTAAAGGTCTACTTCGATCCCCTCCACTGTTAGCCCATCTGAAGTCTGTAGGCTGACGTGTGCGTCTCGTTGTGTGTATGTGTATGTGTGCCATAGTGCATCACTCCAACCAAGTATTTAACCCCTTGGCCCCTCTGTGATCATCCATACCATTCTCCAGCAAACACAATAAGCGTCAAAGGTCAGAGCAGAAGGGTCACAGTAGGTCTTACTGACACGAACTAGCTGTTTTTTCAAATTTCTGTAAACAATGATGACTTCTCTACTTTCGTTCTTAGTGCATTTCTTAGAAATCAGCCGTTATGCACTGCCATCAGCGGTAATATGGTGGTGACCATGTTGTGTTACGAAACACTGTGATGACAGCTCATAAAGTGAGTTACCACAAATAGAAAATTTAGAGCTCAGCTATCATAATAAGTAATGTGTATGAGTATTTATGAGGAGGAAATCCAAAACTAGGAAGAAACTGCGGAGGAAAATCATATATAGAGAGATATTTAAACAATCACAAATTACTTATATTTGAAATGACAGCAGGTAGCTAGAGAGTGTTTTTTTAATCCTGCTTTGCCTTCGATAGCTGCCGGTAAAATTAGTTTCTCAGGGAAGTTGCACAAGATCACTGAGGTTGGTCAACCACACTGCCAATTTGGGTTTCTTGGCAACAAACATTTTCCCTATGTAGGTTTCAATATTAAATGCTGAAAGAAATGTGATATTGAGGGACGGCAGAACTTCCACCTGTTTGTTGTTTACTCTTACTAAGACACACAGATGGGCATTCACATGCATGAAGGGCAGGTTCAGCTGCAGGTGTCAGGAAATAATACCTAAATGATACCTCTGTTTACATCCGTGAACAAACACTCGCCCTATCTGTTGATGTGTTTTTGTGTTTTTTGTTGATGTGCCCTGCGGGGGCAGCAGCAGGGTATTATTGAGTCAGTTCATGTCAGTCGCACAGTTAAACCTGCATTTCCGTTCTCCTGGAAAGACACAAGACCTCTCTCCCACTGTCTCTGTGTTTGTTTGTCTCTGTCTCTCTGTTATCTGCCTCCTCCTTTCTGTGAATCCATGAATGAATCAAAAACATTTCCGCTTTGTAACGAGATCAAAAAGATAGATCTTCTGGAGCACAGTTCAGTTGCGACTGTCACACTAATGCAGCACTACCACATGTCAATAAACCAATTCAATTGAATTATTGTCTTGTAATTTCATCATGTGACTCCTGGCATGTTTATATAATGTTCCTAAGAATGCCTAAAATCCTGAAATAGAAGGTTGCTGTAGTTATCTGCTGCCTGCCACACAACACAATATTTGAAGATCTTTACTGATATGATACAAGTTGGACGTAATAACCAGTTCTGTATGAGGGAAACATATGCCAGGTGTCAGTATAGTTGTTTGGAGGTTTTCCTGCACTGCGCTCACTCCGTCTCAGTGTCTAAACAAGTGTTGTGTGCACAGTGTAGATGCATTGTATGAGAACGAGACAGATGCATGGGGAGGAGGCGGCAGGGTTATGGAGTGCGCGCAGTACGAAGGGTCAGGGGTTAGTTAACACACTGAGCCGCGAGGTCACTGTCAGCAAGGTCAGAGGTGAGCGGCCAGTATGTGGAGCAGTGGTGACGCCCGACAGACTGATCACCCTCTCACCAACAGCATAGTGGCCAACAAAGGGAGAAAAACGGAGCTGAGTTTCAAGCACTAAAAGTTCACAGAAGAGATGACTGTTTGGACGCACTGTTCTAAATAATAACCCAATTATCAAAGACCGCTGGATGGTACCAGAGGATTTATCTGCCGTGTCACAAAAGCGTGAGTGAGTGTGTCACAAAAGCGCACAAATGAGCGCAATCATTGTATCCTGTGTGCTGTGTGTATGGAAAATTGAATGTGGGTGTCTGTGCCATATTTTCAGCCTGATTGGACTCATGCCTAAGTGTTGGGGATGGGGCTAATTTTCCTTCAGGTAAACAGACAGTGGTACACACACACACACACACACACAAGCACACTGACCTAGCTCAATGGATCTACTCTAGTGTGAAAGGACATCAGGTGTGTGTAAACACAGCTTCATCCGTTCACCATATGGACAGATCTCCTGTGACCTGGACAGTTTTTCATGCCGCTCTGTGACTAGAGCAGGGAAAGAGCAAATGAGGAACTGTCTTTATGGTGTGCTGGATTTCCCTTCAAAATGACAAAATAAGGAAAACAAAAAAGACCAAATAAATTACCGTAATACCGTCTGTCACTAAAGGTTGGACTTTTTAAACCGCCAAGAATGACAGCTTGGCATGTGCTGTGTGACAACATGACCCATGATCTATCAGAGGTGAGTGTGGGCGGGACGCTTAGGGGCATGTGCTGAATGTGTGACTCCACTTCCTCATCTTATCTCCATTCCACTCTTTCATATCCTCTTTTGACTGACAGACAGTAGTGATGGTCTTGCGCAGTCTCTCTTTTTTTCTCTGTAAGAATGGCGTCTGCATCTGTGCGCACACACTGCAGCTGCCCCGTTGTGTACGTATGTGTGGACAATTTGCTTGTTGGTATGAACTGCGGGGGTCTGCAGTTGTAGCTCTCTGTGGCTTCAGCTCTTAGAGGCCCACAGCAGATTGTTATATTTTCATCTCCTGACAGAGACATTCGTCATCCACCTCAGCTATGTTTTGTAGGAACATTAAGACCTACTGTTCCCACCTTAAGATACTGACAACATTGTAAAGAAATATTTGCTTAACAAGCCTGTTTTTCTTGAAACAAGCAAAGTGTGGGAATAAGATGAAGCAATCTCACAGTCTCGTTGTAATCCCCTCACAGTTTCACTTCTTTTAAGAAGATGTGTCTGTGGATTGCAAAAAATCTTGTAATAGTTAGTATTTTGGTTAAAGGAATTTGGATTTCAAGCAGTGAAGATTTTTAGACAGATTATTTTTCTGCTTCTATTTAACGCTTACACAATTTTTTTCTTTAATATCATCATCCTCTCAACCAGGCCTTCATCTGTATAATTTCTAATTTCTTTCTATTGTCACTAGCTTTAGACTAATTTAGACTCAGTCTGGTTTCAAGGTTTCAGCAATATCAGCTCACATGAGGATGTTAAATGACCCACTGATGACTCATGACATGACTGTGCTAATATTCTCATGCAACATATTGTGCGCCAATATTTCCTTCCACCTATGTAGCGGATGGTTGGCGTTTAGCTTATAATTAAGTAAAAGGTCTTAGTGTTTGATTACAAGATACATAATAGCTTGGCTCCTTTCAAAGCAGTCCCTTTACATCATTCTGTGTTCAAGTCTGGGTGGCGGAAGAGAAGATTATCACCTTGTTAACCTTTCATAATGTAGACGAAGCGCTTAGACTATTCATATTAATTGAAGAATCCCTCAAATCTTGTCTTTGTTACCAAGTATAATTTATGATCCATAATTAGTCATGTTTTATTTAGTCAGTTGTGTTATATATGATCCATATTTTAATAGAAACATGTCTCTTAATAGTAGTAAACAACTATTTACCAAATGTCAGGGGACTAAAAGAGGAAGGAGAAATGTTACCTTTTGCACTTTCAAAATCAGTGTCAACATGTGCTGTTGTTACTCATACTTTTTTTTTTTAATCAAGTGGCATGACTCGAAATTAGCTTCAATCAATCTTGAATGCCATATCGGTAGTGAAATAATCTTAATGGAGATTAAATGGAGATTATCACTGCACAGTTGAATGGATGCTTCCTCACCAGTTTATAGGCTCTCCCCTTATGTAGAGGGGCTCTTATCTGCTGGAATTAATAACTGCAGCAATTCTAGCAAGTTTATTGACATTTTCATTAGGTAATCTCTTCCTTCTCTCTGTTAGTGTTAGTCGTAGTCCCACGCAGAATCCTCTGCGGTCGAAATTCAGAGATATACTGTATAAGGTTGTGTGTGTGTCTGTGTATTCAGCATTCCTTTGTCTGAACCCCATATTTGGTGTGAGGACGAAACATGGATGCTGATCTTGCACACGTGCGCACACACACACACACACACTCAGAGGAAGTTCTGTTGTAAGCAAATCTTCTTGCCATCCTCTTGACCTCCTTGAACTTGAACTGTTGAATTTTAGGTTTCTGTCCTCCTCATCTTACCTCTTCCTCTCAGACGTCTGAAGGGCTCAAAGGCAGCCACATTCTTAATACGAGTGCTATTATTTTTCAACTTGTCTACCCATTGATGATGGACGTAGGAGTAAGGGAGTGGGGATAAAGGGACAATGAGAATCGGAGTGAAGAGGAGTGGAAAGTGTTACAAAGGTTTTGTGACGGCCGCAGTGAAACAAATTTTAGTCTGTGCGTGTACCTTATCTCACAACTGATCTCCCAAATGCTTTTCATTCCAGCTCCTGGTGACTCTCACCCAAGCAAAAAGAAATGCCGCACGTCTGGTTGGCTGGTTATTAAACTACTCTCACTATCGCACTCAAACACACCTCACTCATAGGGCCCCACATTTGTTTACTCAGTGTTAATAACGGCTAATTTATGAGCTCCAAATAGGAAGAGAGTGCTCTAAAAATAAACTTCTGCTGCATTGTGATTGGAACATCCAGCAATAAATTGACTACCATTTATTTGTGCAAAGTTTGCCAACTTATACAGGTGCAATACAATCGGACCTGTATAAGGAATTAAAATGAATATGCCATTTACTTGTCTACTGTTATCAGGGCTTTACCATTGAGCCACAAAAGCAGGTTTAATACTCCTGAACGCAACTTAAGGTCACACTAGGTTACATGACGTAAGATTTATAGCATGAGGAAGTGTTAAGCACAAATTATTTTAGCAGAAGGACAAGCATATATTGAAAACAGCAGCATATCTTAACCTCTGCTGGAATACAAGATGCTTATTGAAAAAATGTATTAAAGGAATGTATTTGACAACACAAATATATATGGCTAGTGTAGACAATACAATTTATGAAATTATGTTAAATCATTTTAGTATTGCATCTTTGCTTGAGTATTTCACTCATCTTCGGATAGAGAGAACACATATGATATACTTCTATATCAGCAGGACAAAATATTAGAAAAAAATTATCTGCAAACCCACTTTAGGTGATTAAATTGTTGGGCCATTGACTGTGACTCGGGCTATAACTTGTTGGGTATATTGACAGCACTGTTTGTCCTACTTAACAGAGAGATAGCCTTAGGTTAGCATAGCTAGGTCAAACTTCACTCAGACATATCATCAGTCGTTCAACACTTTCAATGGAGCCACAACGACGCTCTTGTACGTTGTATTTGTTTGCCACCTCTTCGCCACCATGGTGACCGTGGGAGTTGCCAGTGGGAAAAGGACGAGTAGAAGAGGGTCTTGATTGGCGTGTTTGTGTGTGTGTGTTTGGGTTCTGCCTCCTCCATAGGCCATTGTGACAAGAGTACAAGGCAGTCTTGGTGAATGATTCCTCCTCCTACACGTATGCCTTACGATTGGCCTGACAGAACAGGAACGAGGATTTCCCAACCAATAAGCTGAGGACTTGGAGGGGTCCTGCCCCTGGACCAAAATAACCCAGTAAATACACTGCGGGCACTATGAGAAGTGGAGCTGGCCCACTGTTGAATGCTTTGTGTACAAACAAGGGATGCTTGTCAGCCGGGTACTGCTGAACCATGCTGGCCAGTGTTCTCCTCTGTTGTGCACAACTAGCTGAGTGGCACTTTGATACCAGTGTTTATGTTTCTGCATTCAGGGATGCATCGTGGGGAGACAGACGGGTTACATACAGGAATGGAAGAAAGGTCCGAGAGACAGAGTTTTAGTAGCAGGGCATGTCACACCACACATCCCATGCAGTGGATCCATAAAACACGCTACTGCACACGATGGGTGTTCTGCATGTGCCCTTTACAGTATGTTTGTGTGGACATACTGTATGTGCAACAACCCCAGGCATACGCAGATTGATTTTTTTGGGTTGATTTTAGAGCTGATGCCTCTGTGTTCTAGTGTAAGTTCAAATCTGGAGTAATTACTCAATACTGATTTTTGGGGCTGAAAAATGGTAGAAGTCCTGTCACTTCATTAAGAGATATATGAAGGGCAATAAGCACTGTTCAGGTTGCTTTTTAAAGGTTTTGTCTTTTTGATGCTTTTATCATTTTGTTTCTGGAAAACATGAGACATGTACATTCTCCACGTACACCACTTACACATGTTCTGCCATGATACATGATCTAACCACTAGGAGGCTCCTGCAATAGATTCTATCAACAAGCTGTGCTCATCCATGATTGAAGGTCATTTCTTTAGTTTGTTTGTTGTTGGAGGGATGTGCTTGTGTGAGCCTGTATGGTTTCAGACTGTTAAGACACTAATCTGTTTGTGATGCTGTGTTTGTACTTTTTTTGCTTGTACATACATAAAATTTAGTGCACAAGCATGGAGTAGATGAGAGGGAGCAGTGATTCATGATGTGACTGCTCTTATAAATAAATCATCCCTTTTTCAGAGGAAGTTTTATTTTTTATCTGAACTCAATGGCCTTTTTACGGGGCTTGTACAGAACAGCCAGCTACTGAGAGGTAAACATACCTGTCCTGTATCTCCACTGTAGACCAAGCTATGCTGTGTATGGGACTGCCAGGAGACCTTATGCTTTTTATCACTGACTGTCTGAATATACATATTTTTAAGTCAGTAGCTTATGGTCTTCTTCTGTAGAATACACAGACAAGCTTAGCTTAAAAGTAATCAACATTTTTTCATCATCTTGGATTCAAAACATTCAGTCTGACAGAAAAGTCACAGTACTCTGTATTGTTTTAATAAAACAATATAGTGTGTAAAAATGTGTGCTGTGTTGCACTTTAGCACATTCAAGAAATAATGTTTCCTGTGCAATCATCACAGTTTCTAATGCTGTCTCTGAGTAGTAAGAGACATTTGCATCAGTCATTAGTTCTAGTTCATCAGGCGTACTAATCAGTGCTCTGTGGTCTGCATCTGTTTTTGTTATTTTTGTTTTGTGCATTAGTCCTACGCCCATTAAATAATGTCTTAACAATGCATTGACCACAACTGTCAGTAAATGATAACAGATTTATTGCTATGGAATGTATCTTTTTATTTCCATGAGTGTGTGTAACTAACAGTGAATGGATACAGGTCATCCAGGGTTGTGGTGGGTCATGTCTAAGCATGTAGGTTTGCATGTGGAGAGGTGGCAGTGTGTGGGAGTGCATTTAAAGAAGTAAACCTCATGATTCACTGCCTATATCTCAGAGTGACCTGCAGTGACCTGGCAAAAGAAAAAAAAGGAATCGCTTTTTGAGTTTATGGTTGTTTATCCATGTACATGTGGAGATGTTACTGTATGCAAATGCTGTACACTGCTTTAGGAAGGAGGCTAGACTGAAGGAGGAGTTCCACATTAGGGCTAAAGAGAAGGGAAAAAAGACACCGGGAGATGAGTGCATTGGACACAGGGCTCTCCTTGTTGTTGCTCCAGACTACGGCATTCAGGCTAATTTAGGGGAAGAGGAGGAGAGTAGGAGGAGGAAGACAAGGAGGAGGAGGGATGGGAAGCTGAGCTGGTGGTTAGAGTGAGAGAGAGAGGGAGGAAGGTGACTAATAGTGACTGTCACTCTGCCTACTGTAACTCAGATGGTGGAGGGAGGAGGGGCGTCACAGCCAGTGAGCCATATGAACGCACTAGTTGGTCGGGCTCAGCCAGAAGCAACTGTCTGTCAGCTAATGTGTGTGTATTAACACGTGGAGGAGCAGATTTCTCTTGGATTCACTATGTTGTCTTTGGGATAGTTGGAGAGTTGCTGGTAAGAATCGCAGTTCATAGATCCTGTGCTACATGTATCAGTGCTTCTGACTGCCCTGGCTGTTGGATGCGATGACGTCTATCTGAGCTCCAGCCATGCTGATCTGCTGTCAAATCAGAAATGACACTGAACATATGCGAACAGTGTTTGTGTCAAGTGCCATGCAGTTCTTTTTAAACCTGAGGAGCTGCAGTGGCAGCAACAGAAGCGGCAGAGCTGTAAATCGCTGTTGACAGTAGACTGATTGTTGCATATTGCGTTTTTAACCCTCCAAACACAGAAATAGCACCTAGAGTCATAACTTCATTGACATGTAGTGATTGTTTGTTATGTGCAGCTAAGTGGCGATAGGATGCTGGTGTGGTGTACTGATTGGGAGGCAGCCTGGTGGGGACACAATGAAAGTAACTAGGTAAAATATAACAGTTCTGTAATGTTTTCTTATATACCATCAATTTAGGAAATAAGAATAATTAAGTTAGGTCAGCGTTGCTCTTTTGTCACTTTGGTGTGCTGTGATGATAGTCCATAAGCTTTTAATGCTGTACCTGCACTCAACAGCTTGGCTGAATACACCATTTATCTCAAGATCTGAGCGTGAATACTTTTATGCGCATGTGTTTCTTCACGTGGTGTTGTATATGTCTAACCAGTTTGGTTAGGCAGGGGATAGCGTTAGTGACTTCTGATTGGACAACATTTAATTATTTTAGAGGTTTCAAGAATTATATAAGAAGCTGCTATCAAAATCAAAAACGTAACATGCAGAAGAGGCCTCAGTCCAAGAAATGTGGCGTGACAAATGGCTTTTTTTTCTTTCCCTGGGTTTCCTGTAAGAGAAGTTGCTTCACCGCTGACAACTCCAGGAGTTGTGAAAACTGATGGAATGAAAGGGGAAGTGCTGTGGTCGTGGTCATAATTGATGATGCTGGTCTATTGTCTTTCCTGTATTACACTGTATTGGACTTTGATTAGAAATGTCTGAAAGTGTGTTTGTGCCGATTACCTTTTGTTAGACTCTCCTCACTTGTTTGACATCACTCTCTTCTCTGTGAGCTGTGGAGTGAAGTTCACACATAAGGGTCTGTCTATATAGACTGTGTTTAGAAGGTGACGGGCATTGTGATTCACACGCAAGGTTGATGAGTTATGATGATTCATTAAGATGACCTTCAGAAAGTTGGTTACTGATCAGAAAAGTCACGCTTCTCAATGATAATTCATATTTAGGTATTTTATGGACATTGTGGGAAATTAATTCAATATAGGTTGCTATTCAAGTTCATTAACTGTTTAAGGACACAGTCTATTTTACAACAGTTGTCATCAATCCACCCCTTAACCACTAACATGCTAAAATGTATGACAAGGGGAAGAGGATGTAGTGTTTTGAATATCAGTTACGTCTAATAAGCTTCTGCAGGAAGATGCTTGAGCCCTATTCCTTTAAA
>JAOXYL010000100.1:17373097-17388670 GCA_028564955.1 Terapon puta | reverse complement strand
ACTGCCTGGTAGCAGTGTGTCACCATATGATATCAGGAAGTGATATCCCATTAGTGTGTGTGTGTGTGTGTGTGTGTGTCAGCATGCGTTGCTAAACATATATGTTAAGTATCATGGCTTAGAAAGTTTGGTCATGTAAACACTGTGGCAGACGGATACATTTTCTGTTATGTTTACTCGCGCACATAACTGATTAACTAAATCAAAACTCTTTACTCATCGATAGGCGAATCTGTGTTCGTTGAATAGCAACCACCCTCAGGGCTGATCGTGTGTCATAGAGTCGCAGCTATGCATGAGGTGGGGACCTGTTGAAACATGAATTACCATGCAGAGTAAAATGAATAGCTTTGGGTTTAGCATGTGAAGCTGCTGGAAACAATTTGGAAACAATTTATTGGACCTGCAATGTAGATCATACAGCAACATGGCTGGTAATTTTCTGGAAATCAAGTCAATTTTTTAAGTTTGATTTAGTGTAGTTTTATATTTAGAAAAAAATTTGCTTTGAAAAACCTGGACAGCATACAGGTCCATCCTTAGACCTAGCACAGACCACATGTCCTCCCCTGATGGGCATTCCTACCTTGGCGATTGAGTTTAGAGATGTAATCACCCCATTTGTCAGACTCTATAAATACATGGTGGAGCATTCCACCACCATGTGTACGTGAGAAAACACTTGTTTGTTTGTTGGTGTAAGTAAGCACCTTGACAGAGACAATTACTACTGCCTCCACTAGAAGAGGGGCTTCCTTTAAAGCTCCAAATGTTAGCAATAGGTGCAAAGGTTTCAACAGCATTAGTAGTTGTGAACCTTATTGGAAAATCCCTGCTGTGATTAGTGTGTTTCGACCTCTTAATTTATGGAGTTTTGGTGGTTTGCAGCTGCTGGTGTGGAGTCAGCTTGGCCTTGAGTCCAAGTTGTGGTACACATTTGTGTTGGAATGTGTGTGTTTCAATTTGTATCTCTGCATGGGTGTGTGTTTTTCATGTGGGCCATCCACTGGGCACAAAGCGGGCAGTGTGTGCCCCCTCGGGTGCTGATATGTACACTTCGGACAACAGGCGGCTTCAGTCCTCAATAGGAGCTGCCCTTCTTATTGTACCTCACGCACAATGAGCTTTTCTCTCCCTCGCTGTCCTTCTCTCTCTGTCTTTCTCTCTTTATGACCATATACAGACAGTGTCTCTGATGAGAGACTGGAGGAATCAGTTTCTGATTGGCTGTTTAGACCCTGATGTCCCTGTCACTGCTTCTCTGTATCCAGTTGTCTCACTACACATCACCATCAGCAGAGACATCAGATTAGAGTAGAAACCTGCCAGGTTTCATAGGACCCTTTTTACTCCAAACGAGCTTAGTCATTCAGGGGATCAACACAAGTCATTGCTGAAGGGGAACTGTCAGCCCTGGGACTCCCCACTGACTGTTTGCATGTATGCATGTCTGTGAGTGTGTGTGCGTGAGAGAAAAGAGGAGGATGTGTTGAAAAGGGTTTATGGGTGTTCCCCCATCATCGTGCCGCTCACATGATCACTCAAGATCAACAAGACCACATGATGTCCACATGACCTCTTCACCATTATCGAGGAAGTACCTCGGAATTGACCGTTTTTTTGTTTTTTTTTAGAAGACACAGTCTTCCCCACCAAGAGTTTGGGGAAAGAAAGTGTTTCTTTACCAGTTTCAGTTGCAATTTGAATTTTGTTGTCTTCTCCGCTAACTCTCTGTGTTCTCTGCTCTCCTAACTTCACAAAACATGAACATGAAATATTGCAGGTTCCTGCAGTTGTGTGATGTGTTACTGTGATTGTCTGTAAAACAAAGATGGATTTACAGCTGACCATTGAAATATCAAAACAGAGAAAACAATATAGAATAATAATAATAAATAATGTGATGTAATGGCTCAAAACAATATGAAGAACAGTGACTCCTAAAAGCCTTCTGGTCTATTTTTCATATGTTTATGTACAAGACAGACATCACATGAGTACACTGCACATCCTTTACAACCTGGTTTATTCTAGACGGAGCTATTTGAGGTCTCATATGGACAGAAAGGGACACTGTAGCATTGCTTGCTCTAAGGCACATACACTTGGTAAAAAGGATTAAGGGTCTCTGAACAACTCTGAAAATGTTGACTGGGTGCCTTTGATTCAGTAGGAACATGCATGTGAGTGGAAGACGAGCAATTAATCCAGCTTGGCCTAGTCGTGCATCTAGATTTTTGACACAATATGCTTGTTTCCTGTTTTACCTAGGATCCCTGTCACCTCTGTGATGAGCCTAGGATTCATTTTGCCAAGTTTGAATGGACGTACTAGTGCGTTAATTGGCATTAAGCTTATCTTTTTAGTTGTTATCTTGAAATAAGGAAGTTGAGAGTCCATTTCACTGTCAAACAAATGCAAACCAAACTGACACAGAGGAAAGTATAACCTAAACTATGCCTAACCACAAAGCTCAGTTAACATATAAAAAAAATCTATCACAACATTGCACACTTCCTCTTCTCCTCTTTCGTCTCTCTTCCTACGCATACCCATTAGCAGCTTCACATTGAATCAGGCCTCTTCACAGAGAGAGTATGCTAGTTGAGGCATTTATAATGCCTCCCCTCTTGATGGGCACACTTTGAGATCTAGTTCTGCCTGGATTTTTTTTTACCATCCACCACCACCTTCGTTTTATGTCAGCCTTCCTCTGGACCAACTGTCACTGTTCTCTCCTCTTTTCTCTCCCACAGCTACCTCTACCTCTCGGACTGGACTGCGCTGCGTTGACGTCGGCTCGCCCTCCCCTGCCCCCTCGCCCACCAGCAATGGCCTCACGCATTGGCATGCGGATGCAGGTACAACACAGTGGCCTTCCACCGTCCAGTATGCAACACGTGCAAGCTTTTCATTAGCCGTGAATATCATGGGCTGTTTGTAGTGTTGTATGATCGAGTGGCCTCTTGAGAGCAAAGCATTCTGGTCTGTGTCACCTCAAGGGCGTCTACATACAGCCACAGTTTTTTTTCTGCTTATAAATTTGGCCTTGCATATTTAGATTTATTTACTGTACATACTTTTTCTACAGCGTGATTCAATAGGTGTGTGAGTCACCAGTTGTGCTCTGCTAACAAAGCTGCCAGCTGCGTCCACTCTTGAAAAAGCAGACAGCCAAAAGCAGCATCACCCATCACAGTCAGTTTATAGGTCAGGATGTTTTAATGAGCATTTCTGTGATGTGTGTGTGTGTGTGTGTGTGTGTTTGTTTGTTTGTTTGCGTCCCCAGCTGATGCGGGACCAGCTGCAGCAAGAGGAGCAGCGTGAGAGGCAGCAGCTACAGCAGCAGCAGCAGAATGCAGCGCTGCAGTACATGCAGCATCGCATGGCCGGGCCGCCTCCGCCCACCCCGGCCATCAGCACCCCACAGCATTACCAAAGCATGCAGGTCCCTGTGGAGGTTCTCAAGGTTAGTTGGGCTGCAACAAATTTTGATCATCAATTCATGTCTTTATGTTTTTTCCCACTGATTTCTAATATAATTCATTGTCACTAAGTCAGTGTTTCCCATAGTACAGAGTGAGAATTAGACAACAAGACTTTGTTTGTCTTTGTCAAAAGGTCAAAGATGTTGAATTTACAGATATATGAAAACAGAAAAGCAGAAATCACCCTGGAATGAGTGAATCTTTCACATCTCAGATTTTATGCCTATACATAAACCAGATCATTAAATTATCGTTTCAGGAGTGGATTAAGCGTAATCTGAGGATGGAAGTTTAGAAAGACATATTTAGGAGAGTTTTAACAGGAAAAGAAAACAACTTAAATAGGGATTGATCCGTTCTTCACTGGACATCCTTGATCTTTAAACATTATTATTTTTAGACTTGGACTGGACCACCGTTTAGTTTGTGGAAATGAAATAATAAGCAGAATAAAATCTCTGTCTGTCACTTCTGCTTTTGGTTAAATGAATGGGTGTGCGGTGGGGGTGGTGTTCAAAAGGGGCTGTGGCACTTCCATTAATCCACTCAAATGTTGCTGAGAAGGAGACAGGACAGCACGGCACAGTGGAGGTGGTCAGGACTTTACCGGATATTTTGGCCTCTCCCACAGCAACGCTGCCACGCTGGGGAAAATCAGGCACAGATTTGAAAAAAAGGGCAGAGAGAGAAAAATGCGGTGGAGCAGCAAGCAGGTAGGGAGACAGAAGGGGCAGAAAGACAGGCAGATAAGGGAGATTTGACATGTTACGATAGTTCAGACAGGAGCGATGTAGATAGTCTGAGCCAGACAGGGACAGATAACGCTTAAGTGACATTTTGCCCGATTCCTAAGATGCTTGTGTGTGTCGTTATCTATGGCGGTGTGTGTTTGTGTGCTTGTGTGTTTGAGCAATACTCAATTATCTGTGTGTGACGCTTTATGGTATTTTGAACTGTAAACCTGTACAGTGTGTATGCACTGCGAACTGTGTGGGGCACGTTGCTGCATCGACAGTTTACTGTGTGCATGCATGTGTGTGTAGGTGTTTATGAAGTCTCAGAGTTGTCAGTGTCTTTGCTTTTATTCTGTAGGTAAGGTGAGCTGTCTGTCCGTCAGCCTCAAAGAGCCTGTCATACCTCCTTCGCTGTGACACAGCTAGGCCAAATAGGTTGAAATGTTATTACGGAATAATTATTCCTCTGCCTCAGCAGACCCAAAGCTGACAGCCAGTCATGTGAATTTATCTAAGGTGTCAAGATTTGCTATGAAAACATATTTGTACACACAGTAGCATTAATGTGTAAAAACGTGTTTATTGAAAAAGTTCTCGGTTCATTTGATATAATCCCGCTGTTGGTTATTAAAATGGGGGTGAGGGTGGATTTGGAGGGCTGCGGAGTTGAGTCTTTCTCTGTAGTAATGGGTAGCACGCCTGCTCTCTGCTGAGCTTTACTCTTTGAAGTGAAGGAATGAGGCCAGCCCATTTCTCCATGTGGCCACACCAGAGGATTTAGTGTGACTTTATTCCTGTAGGCATAACTACCAGCTTAATGCTGCCATATCCTAGTGCCATCATGGTATTGTGGGCGCAGAGATAATGGAGTGTACACACTGAAGCACACACTCTGTTATGTGTTTTAAATGTTATTTTTAAATTATACTGAGATGATAGCTTAAATAGCACACAGCACATGAGTATTAATTGAAATGTAATTCTCTTGCTAGTGGATGAGGATTGAAATAAGAGGTACCACTGTTAAACCCTTGTTGTGCAAAATAGGAAGGAAACACTTAGAATGACAAGATTGTCATTTAAAATTGTGATATCTGTGGTGTCTGACACAGTCGTATCCCTTAGGGCAAGTCCAAGGAGCTCTTTTTCCTGAGGTAAAATCTAGTTTTTAAGAGTTGATTTAGAGCTACACATTGCAGCTTTACCACTTGATACAGAGTTCTTTTATGGACAAATGCCAGCTTCATTGTAGATGATAGTTTGACTCAAGTAATTTGACATTTTATATTTGGTATTTATAAACATTTCATTTATATTTTTATAGTTGAAGTTGTTATTTATGCATTTAATATACAATAATATAAAACCAATTCTGCCATTTTTGATCATATAAACTATGTGATCGCATTTATTGTTTGGGAGTAACAGCATTTGTCTATAAACAACAACAAATGACCACCATAGATCCTGGAATCATTAACATGATAAACAAAGAATTAGATCAAGGTGCACAATTAAAACTGGATTACTGTCCTTCTTTGATAAAGGTCCAGACCCACCTTGAGAACCCTACAGACTACCACATCCGTCAGTCAATGAAGCAACAAGTGAAAGAATACCTGTCGACCACCTATGCCACCAAACAGGTACCGTTCTTGATGCCTTCACTCTGCACTGTTTTGTCTGTCCATGTCTGCCTACCTCTCACAACCTGTCGTTCTCTTTTTGTCTACTTTCCCCAACAGTCCATATAGTTTTGAAACATGTTTGTCAGTACTCAGCTGTTAACAGCATCTCTCTCTCTCTGTCTGTAGACAGTACACGCAGTAGCAGGGCCCTCTCCTCCCACATCCATGGTACCTACGGGAGGTTCAGCATCTGCTCCCCCACCCCTGCACTCTCCACATATGCGCACAGAGCAGCTGATGTCTGGAAACAGCGCCCCCAACAGCCCCATGGCCATGCTCAACATCGGCTCCAGCCACGAGAAAGAGGTAGGCGCCCACAAGTGTGGGCAGACAGTGGCATGAGCATAAACCTGTAAACATTCATTCCTGGGCATGTCATAAAGCACAGTTTAAATGAACCAGACTGAACGAATATCCCCAAAATATGACTTAATTACACTCCTATATAAAATGAGGAAGATTGAATATTACCCCCACAGTGGCATTATCTCCATTTTATGAAAGCATCATAAGGATTTAATTGGTCTTTGGTGAGCTGGAGCAACATTTGTAAGTGCACTAGTGTTAATGTGTCGTGCATACAGTCGGCAAGTGGATGAACGTGTTGACTAACCAGCAATAACTGAGAGTGGCTATCATTGGGATTTAAATGCTCCATTATGGCCTTGCAAGAGTAATTACAGCTTAACAAGTGACAGAGACACAGCAGAATGTAAGGCCCTTTGAACCTGTCAGACTTTGACCATCACTCCTCCTCCTCCTTTCTCCAACTATCACCCTGAGAGAAAATAGTCTTACACATCCAGCCTCTATAACACAGAGGCCATCTTTTAAGCTTCCTCCTGACATACGCCTGCAGGCAAGTTCACCTGGAGGGCCCACACGGCAACAGGTTCCAGGTGCTCCGATAAGTGATCGTGCAGTGACTGTTGTCTCTGTGTGGTATTTGCTAAACATGGAGGCTGTTTTTGTCAAGGTAGACATACAAGGTATTTAAACTTTGTCATAATCACACAAGTAACACTCTTCACCTGCTTTTTTATCCCCCAGATGGATGAGGTCATTGATGACATCATAAGCATGCAGTCAAATTACGATGATATTCAGACATACATTGACCCCGTGCAGATGCCAAACACAGTAAGTAGCACCCGCCCACCAACGTGATGTAGTTTATGGAATCCTTTTTTTTTTTTTATTACTTTCATGTTTTAGGTTATTATATTACCAAAGATTTCCTGCACGTTCCAGGAGAATAACATGCAAATGTATCATTTTTGATTCTGGGCTCTACAAAGAAAATTAGCTTAACTTGACATGAAAAAAAAAGCTGTGTGAACATTTCACAGTGAATTCAAATAATCTTTATACAATAGTCTTACAATATCATGAGATGATTTTAGCATCCAGTGCGCCTCAGCTAACTGAGTAAAATCTGCCTTTAGTTTATATAATCACCAAGTTATTTAAAATGGTGAGCCATAATGAAGTGACCAGTTAGCAGCCAACTGGACTTGTTTAAGGGAATTAATATCTGTATGGTTAAGTAATATACCTAATTACTCATTTAAATAGACTTTTTTTCTTTGCAGTGTTCTGCTGTTTTGCACCGCCTTTATAATACAATCATTTAAGGACTATATAATGGAAATACTACAATATGTGAGGGTTTTATATTGGTCCACATGTATCACTTTTAAAATACCCAAAGGTAGAATTCAGTAGTGTTGTACTCACTGAAAGTGTGTTTCTCTGTAGCCCTGATCCAGCTCAGGTTGTATTTTGGGCCCAGTATGCCCTAAATGAGTCATAGGATTGGCTGTGCAGAGTCATCAGTTATGCAGGCATTGGCTTTTCAGTAGTTCCTGTAATCAGTGTTTCTGCATCTGTCTGCTCCGTCTCTGCCTTCGTCTCCCTTTCATTTATTATTATTGTTCATTTTTGTTGCTGATATCACTGACGGCGTCCATCCAACTGTTCAACCATAAGAAGTGTAAGAAAATTGCAAGTGTTCCCATAAGAAGCAGTAGGTTGTGATGTTGTGCACCCACACACACGACCATAAACACAAACACACATGCAAAAGTGTGTAATTGACTTAAGAACTAAACATTCCTTCCCTAAAGCGTGCTAAGCAATTAGAAACTGTAGGGAAGAAAGTCAGACGCGGACTGTACAGTGCTTTGTGTCTTACAGGACAAACTCAGAAAATTAACAATTAAACTGCCAGCAGTTAGAGTTCAACTTGTTTACAAGACATTTGGAGAGAAAGAGGGAGGTGGAGGAGTAGAGGGGGAGGAAAAGAAGGGAGGAGGGAAAGGGGGATGAGGGCAATTTGTGCAAGGGGAAAACAGGCTGAAAGTCCAGTTAGGGGAAAGTTCACTCTTGTTTGGTGGGGAGCGGAGGTAGAAGAAAGACTAGATCGGTGCTGCCGAGGTCAGTATCCCAGGACAGGGGCGGCGGTGCCAGAGAGAGGTGTGTGTGCCACTGGTGCCTGAGAGGGAGAGAGAAGAAAGGACGCTGGCCCAGTGAAGGAAGGAGTGAAGGATGAAGGAGATGAGTAAGACGTATGCCATTGTGGAAGTTATTGACGGAGAAGAGATTCAGCTGGTAAGACACGGAGGCGCCGTCGTTTGACAGACTTTTCTGTAGAAATCTGGTCCGTTTTGTAGGAGTTTAGTCTTTGCTCTGAGTGAATCACCGTTACAGCGGATGCAGTGAGGGCTCTAACTCCCAACCTCGGGTCCCTGATTATAAAATGAGCTGCAGCACGGGCGGCGGTGGGGTGGGTGAGGTTTTTCATTTTTAGAACATTTTTTTTCCTTTTTTTTTAAATTTCTGCATGTGATGGATGATTCTGTAGAATTCCTGCATGTTTCAGTTCATTTCAGGCATCATTTTGGGGTTCACCACCAGAGTTTGACTATCAGCATTCTCCGCAAAGTGCAGGCTCAGCTCATTGTGTGTTCATCTATCTGACTGACTGCTTCACAGTGGTGACAGAGAGAAAGGGAGAGAGAAACCCAAACAACCTCTTTGTAGCCTTATCTGATAGTATGTCCCCTGTGTTTGATTTGCTCAATCTGTGTGAGTGTAACATTGTGATCAATTAGATTAGGTGATTGATCAACCCCCGGGTTGATTGGTGTTGTCAAACCAGCGCAACAAATCAACTGAGGGCTGAACTCAAAGCACAAATCAGTGAGTTAACAGAGCTGCATTTTCAGAACACATTACTGCTTCTGTATAAATTGCTCTGCCTTGAAATACACTGGAAAACCAAACTTATTCCAAAGTGACAGACCAGTGAGCAAACCTCACCTGCTAATCCTGATGGGGATTAAAGCAGCAAACTCCATGGAATTCGAGGAATCTCAAAGTTGAGTTAAAGCACCACTGAATACCAGGCACAAGCGAGCAGTTCGACTCTTTACGTGTGCGTGTCTGTGTGTGTGCGTGGATGGATGGTTACACCGAGCCACACTGAGTCCGAGTCATGCTGCTTATTCAGTTGAGTCAGATGGGGTGTTACTGGAGCGGGCCACAGTGAGACGCAGGCTGCCTTGGCAGGACACAAGGTGCAAAGGCTTGGAGGAGGCTGGAAGTTAGAGTTTATTTGCAATAGTGAGTTTCCTTTTGGAGTTTTATGTCACCAGCAGAAAACATGAAACAGTAATAGAAGGGTGGGATCATTTTTATATTTAAAATTTGCAGTTGAGAGCAGTTTTTATGTCAGGTTCTTTCTCTAAATGAATGAAGTATTTAACATATTTATTTATCGACATGCAATTATCATCCAGCTGTTAAATATAGTGCATCAGTATTTGAAGAATGGCTTCTATTTTTTCCTGGTTTGAATACTTTATCGCTGCTTCTGTAAGTCCTTTGTGCCTTTCTTTTAATAGAGAATATCATTTACATACAGAGGTGAACAGGTCTCTGCGTGTGTATTTATGTGCACGAATGTGTTTGATCTCACGGCTCACACGGTAGCCAGCAGATAAGGTATCTTTTCCTTCAAGTTCTTTATCTTTCAGGCCTCATTAGCAGCGTCACATTTGCCCTCGCTTCAAGGAGTGCGACGCGATTGGTAACGAGGCATTAAAAAAAGAAATGTCCCAGCCACTCAAACTGTACACTGCAATTAAAAGGAAATCACAGATTTTTCTGAGCCCATACAAAGCTCAATCACAAGTATTGCACAGTGTCTAAAGTGCAAGAGTTTGGAGACTACTCCACAAGTGTGGGTTCAGGAAAGGCTGAGGAGAGAATCAAGCCATAAAGAGAGATAAGGTAGATGGGATGATAGTCGATCATTGCTGTGAGTTTGGCAGGCGGTTCTTAGGTGTGATATTATTACATTATCTCCTGCTATCTGGACTTTACAGTACACTAAACAGGAACACTAACTTTTTAAAGGTACTTATAAAGGTGTAGGAAGCCGTAAACAAGAAATAATCTTGATTTAACATTTGTGTGACAGTGTGTTAGATTTACTTACTTTCGGTTGTAGTAACTTTCTAAATTTAATTTCAACCATGAGAAGCTTATTCTGTGAAATGTTGACATCATGTTAAACTGGCATTGATGCCATTGTGTTGATTATATTCATCACAGGATGGTTTTAGGGTTCTCAGTTTGTTGAGGAGAACTAAAGTGTAGTTCCTTGAACACCTGAGTACTTTTGAGGAGTATCGTTCATAACTAGTCTGTTTGTGGACAACAACGGTTTAGTATGACTTTCTCACTATGGTCCCAGATTACACAGATTCCACTGGATAGAGGCATACAACAAAGCATCTCATAGAGATCTTTGAACTGCAGTTGTCTAGAGCAAAAAAAATGTTTTCTCGTTTTCTAATTTTTTTATGTGCAGTGTTTTATGTGCAGTGTTTCTTTATGTTTCTAAAGTATGTATTTGTTGTGTGTGTTTGTGTGTGTGCTTGCTTGTCCTCCCCAGCTCCCCCTGTCTAGCAGTCATCTGGATGTGTATACAGGCCCTGGGATGAAGGGGCCAGCCATTGCTATGACCAGTAACTCCTGTCCTGCCAATCTGACCATCAAACGAGAACTGTCAGGTGCGGAAGTCAAAGTTTTGCACTTCATAGCTGCATGTTGATGGCTGGGGAGCTGATCTAAAATCAAACTACAGTTTATTACAATGTTACTTATTTAAATAAAAATGTTTGATTCCCACCTTGTCATGTAATTTATGTTGTTGAAACCACAGAAAAACTGTTTTTGTTGAGACACAGGATAGCGGCAGCCATTAGTTAATCACTTTTTGTTATTGCAAAGATGCAGAAGCCCGTGCACTGGCCAAGGAGAGACAGAAAAAAGACAACCACAATCTGAGTAAGTCTTTCCCTCTGCATGCCTGTTACCTAAATGATGTACCTGCTTTCCTATTTTCTCATGCCAGTAGTATACATATCCTTAGAAACCTACCCACACCCACTCTCACACACACGCCATAACCTGTCTCTTACAAGCAAAAAAAATCTGTTTTATACAGCCCTGTGCTGATTTAGCTGACATAGTGCAACTAGTGGGTGGATGGTTAACCCAGTAATTTCTGCTGTTCTGGCACTTAAGTGTAATTGCCTGTGACTCTGTGTGTGTGCGTGTGTGCGCGTGTGTGTGTGTGTGTGTGTGTGTGTGTGTGTGACTAAACATTTGTCCCCTAATGTCCTTTACTGGATATATCCATACTTTTCTCATATTGTGCTACAATTCCAACACATCAGCTGCTATTTAATAACTTGCCACTTTTCATGTTAGTGTTGATACAACACATCCCTCAGAATGAACAAATGATAAAATCCATAATCTGCCTTCTTATTTTTTTTCTTTCATGCCATTGATTTTTTTATGTACTAGTGTGCTTTTAACATTTTGTCTGTTGTCACCTCCTATTTTATTTGTCATTTTCTTTTCTCTCATCTTCAATAGTTGAAAGGAGGCGGAGATTCAACATCAATGATCGTATCAAAGAGCTGGGCACCATGATCCCCAAAACCAACGACCTGTGAGTTGCTTTTGCTACACACTAATTTAAGGGTAGATAAAATATTTGAATGAAATCAGCTGCTGCCAGTTACTTACCTGTGGAAATGTCCTGTTTGTACTCTACTGTGTGCATAGTGATGTGCGCTGGAACAAAGGCACTATATTGCGAGCGTCTGTAGAGTACATCAAACGCATGCAGAAGGATGTTCAGAGGACCAGAGAGGTGGAAAATAACTTCAAAAGGATGGAGATGGCCAACAAACAGCTGTTGCTACGCATCCAGGTAACACACATATAATCACACACACACAGAGGAAGGCCCTAACAGCAAATCCATAGAGACTGACGATATTGCCCTCTACCCGCTGTCTGCAGGAGTTGGAGATGCAGGCTCGTCTGCACGGCCTGCCCAGCAACTCTCCCTCTGGCCTGAACACGACGGAGGTGATGGCCTCTTATATAAAACAAGAGACCAGCCCAGAGGAGAATCTCTCTCACCCCCAGGCTCAAGCCCATCACCAGCACTTACCCCAGAACCAGGCTCCGCCTCATGCCCAGCAGCATCACTTCCTCCCTCAGTCCCACCTCCACCACCAGGGCCAAGCTCAGCCTCAGTCCAGGCAGCTGCCACCTCTCCCGCAACACCTACAGCCTCAGCCACCCATCCAGTTCCCATCTGTAGGCAGCTCTCAGCCCTTTGACTTTGGCCAGTCGCTGGACTTGTGCGATGGGATGCACGGCTTCTCAGATGGCATGTCTGGGCTGGGTGACCTGGGCGGACTGGACGTCCAGGGGAGGAGAGGTGAGCTGGGCTTCCTGATGATGGACGAGCCCTTGTCCCCTATGGGCGGCGACCCACTGCTCTCTGCGATGTCCCCCGAAGCCTCAGTCGACTCCAGCCGCAGATCCAGCTTCAGCATAGAGGATGGAGACATACTGTAGACACATGCATACGCACGCTCACGTATACACACGTGCACTTACTATCACATGAAGAGGTTGCCGTAAAAAGTAAACAGCATAAAAAGCAATGGCACAACACTTTCACAGCACACACACAAACTATACACAATTTGAACACACAACACCAACAACACTCATTTGTGGTACAATTATCTCCCCTTAACAGCACGAGCAAAACAAGGTACACTGCACTCACATAGTTGGAAATAGTTCGTATAGTGTAAATGTTTGCACGCACACAAACACGCGCAAGTGCATGTGACATAAAGTGAGCAGTTTGAAATGTTGCCCAACGGACTGAGCATTTACAAGGGAGCGAACCAACACTGCCAGGTCAGGAGTTATATAGCACACTTGGCCTTGCTTCCATAAAGGTGGCTCTGAATCATAATTGAACAGGGGACAAAACCAGCAGTTAATTACACTGAAGTTATCAGATGCAAGGACAACCAAGTGCATTGTCTCACTTGATAGAGGACAAGTTATTTTCTCCTTACATCAACCTCTTTTAGCAACCATAAATGATTGAATAAGCGATAGTGAATAAAATGGAAATAGCTTTATGGTCCTGCATGCATAATTTATCTTAACGGGATGCAGTCTGGTCACATCACTTTGCTCCTCAGTCTGTTATTCCACACTTTGCTTTCGCCTCTAGCACTAGCCGTTTGGTGTTTGACAAAGATCTGTGTTAGCTGGCTGAGATGAGGTGTGTTCCTTAAGTGTCTGTGTTTCAAGAAATCTTTTAAAACCCCCTGGATGGACAATTCACTGCCAGAGACAAATAATTCAGCATTCAGCAAAGCCCTTTTCATGTATTGTATCTGCTCCACTTCTAGTGCTCTAGCTGTCTTCCAGTTCTTACGTCTTTAATACTGCCGCTATCATGACCTTTACCCAAAGAAGACGCTGTAAAGTGTGTTGACTGAGTTAAGAAAACCATTTGATAGTCTTCAAAAAGCAACGTGTCATCTAAATCCATAAGGTGTCAAGATACTCAGGTACTGTAACAGAATACATGAGCAGGATCATTTTTAAGTTGAAGCAGATGTTAAAGTGAACTGTGTCAGGCTCGTAACCCCTATCAATGTGTCTTTTCATTTTTGCAGCTGTTGCTCTTTAAAGGCATGTTTTTACAGGTCAGAAGTCATGGCCAGGGTTTAGATTTAGCACCAACTCCAATTAAATGCGTGTAAATGCTTTCGTGTTTTTTCTGTACCAACTACACCAGTCGTTACAGGAGATAAATGTTCTGTTTTTTCTCTCGCTCACTGACTTTGTAGGGCCCGGCTTGTGCTAGAGGTCAAGGTGAAGGAAAGATATAGTGGCAGGGTTCAACAATGGAGAGAAAGAGATAATATGTAATCTTCACTGCAAAAGCGCAGCATTAGCACACACTTGCATTCGCTCTCTCACTCGGTTCACAAACGGGCATGCATTAAATGTGCACATGCTCACTTAGAGTGCACATGTGCTCACATACATACAATACACATAGTGCAGCCTTGAGGCTGTTTTCGGATCAGCATGTTAACAAGTTTCCTGTGCTTCAGTGTCTCTCCAGATGAGTCGAGTGAAGGTGCCAGCTGCAGAGGTAGAGCTCAGGTCTGCTGCTCAAACTGCCTCCAATAGTAAAGGGAATGTGTTATCCCACTGGCTATAGAAATCACAGTGATGGTCGGGGCAGGCTGAGGTGGACCTCAGTTGTATCTCTGCTGTGGTAGACCTGGAGCTTGGCTTTGATTTGATATAGCTAATGATCAGTACCGATAAAGGTAGAAAAAAAACGTTGATGGTGATTTTTTTGATTTTAAAAAAAGTGGTTGTTTTCTTTATTATATAGTTTGTTGTTTATTTTATCTCCCAAAGCACTGGAAACTATATTATTGTTTTGACTTTGTACATGGAAGAATTATGGAATAAGATTTATTTCAGATGTTATATGCCACTAAGCCACTTAAATGTATTTTATTTGTATTTGTTGTTTTAGTTCTGTTTCAATTTTATTCCAAAACTACCCTTTCTTCTCGGAGCCATTTTCAGTAAGCACACTATTAAGGTATAAAAGCCACCAATGTTTTATTGGGGAGGGAGTGGGGAGCCGTTTCTGAACTTCCAGATTTCAACTGACTTTAGAGAGATGAAGAAATTATGTACATTTTTGATGCCATTTTTATATGATTGGGATTTTATTTTTCTCTTTGTTTTAACATTGAAATTTGGAGCCAGACATAGATGAAAGTTGATTCTTTGATTTGATTGAATTCAAATTGCTCATTTTATGAATGTAAGCTTTATCATTGGTTCTAGTCAGACTGAAGCAGGTCGACGTTTTTCGCCATGCCTCCTTACTCCCTGACTTTGGTTTCCATGGAGACTGGAAGACGACTGACTTCACATAAACTCTGAGCCGAAGAGTTGTGGTTGCCATGGCATCGTAGCACTGACTCTGCGTTTGTCTCTGTCTGTGTCTGCCAGTGTTGTGCCTTTTCCTGATCAGCCACAGTTTGACTGTTGTTGTGTTGTCACCCAGCCAACACGCCAAAGAGCTGCTCAGGCCTCCTCTACTTTTCCACTAGAGGGCGCTCTGCAGAGCAAACTACACAGGGAAAAGTGGTTCTGATTTTACTGAGGATATAAAATGTTTTACCAGAATCCATTCACTGGCTTTTAGTGTTTCTTTACTGATGT
>JAOXYL010000100.1:17335976-17347418 GCA_028564955.1 Terapon puta | reverse complement strand
GTGTGTGTGTGTGTGTGTGTGTGTGTGTGTGTGTGGAGAAAGAGGTGGAGGAGGGTAGAAGGAGGGATTCCCTTTAATTGCAATCATTCTGGCGGCACTGCAGGGATCTACATGCCATGCATACAATTAGAGAGGGGAGAAGACAGCATGCTACCAGTCCTACTTTCTTTCCTTGTAGTCGGACCATGACAGTATGAACTACCCAACCCAACCCTAGACACACGCAGAGTTGAGACCGTACTTCTAAACAATGTTTGTGACTGTTTCCTAATGCAGAGTGTTTGTTAGGGTTCTCTGTCTAGTCTTAAATTCTGCTGTGATTACGTCTGTGCATGTTGTGTGTCAGCGCTGTGCTGGTGGTAGCATCCTGCTTTGCGTGCGTGTGTGTGTGTGTCTGTGTGTGTACGTGTTTGTATATATGCTTTCCGTGTGCTGCAGAGGTTAATTGAGATACACAGCTCATCTCTGCCCTGATGAGGGTCAGAGCACAGAGGCAGATCTGCATCGCATTAATCTAACCCCAATTTATGCTGCCACACACTGTCAGCCGCAAACCCTGCCCCCCAATCACACACACAGACACACACACACACACACTCGTATGCATGCACACTTGCCCATTAATTTAGCCCCAATTTGTGTTGTCTTCAGCTGCTGTGATGCATGGCACACGCTCTTGGCTTTGCAATCACAAATGCAAAGAGCAACAGCTTACAGAATTGTCCCTTCTCGCACACACTCACAGAGGCAACACCAACTCATGCAGAGTCAAAGTCATTTACTTTTGATGTTAGCACTGCGTGATCTCCAAGGTAGAGTGTAAAATCAAATCAGATACTACAGAAAGTAAAAAAACTGCTTTGCTAGCACACACTTTGCCTTGCAAAACACACACACACACACACAATATTTCACATTCATGTGGCCTCTATTATTCCTGCAGAAGTTCCTTGCAGAACACTGGCCTGACAGAAGCTAAACCCTGCAGCGCCCAGAGAAGGAAAGGCAAATTAACCAGCTTCACTTCAACACTGAGGGACCATTAAAGTCGAAACGCCTGATCTCCCTGGCCGGTTTTTCCTCTCCATCCTCTCCCTCGTTCCTCTCTCGTTTCCTCACTCTCCAGCTGGAAAGGTTAACCGTGAGAGGCTCTCAGAGACACTCCAGCAGACACACAAGTGATCTTTCCTTTAATTGGCTTTTCCACTCCCCTTCTCCTCCTCTCTTTTGCCTAGCAGGTCAGCACCGTCCACTGTAGGGCCCCAACAAAGGCAACACAGGCACACATTAACACATCTCTCCGCATACACATATGCACACACAGAATGACACAGAGGCAGCCAGGCTGAACTGAGGACTTGATGCATTGGGCAAGGTGTGTGTGTGTGTGTGTGTGTGTGTGTGTGTGTCTTCGTCTGTACACCTTTAAATCTCCATCCGACCAGTCAATCTGTCGTTAGTAGTACAGGAGTAGTGGTGCTGTGTAATTGAGCTATCTAGCTCTTGGGCCTTCATGATGTCCTCATCCATGAAGCAGCTGACACCGCAGCTCTGCTCCTCACTGTCACACAGACAGGGCACACAGGAAATTCATAAGGAGAACACTGACAGGTGTGGAGCTATTATCGGCCATGGCACACTCTAGTTTTTTCCTTTTTCCATCTTTTTTATCAGCAATGAAACCTACACACCGCTGCTTCCTTCTGAAAGAAGATGTCACAGAGTGTTGATGTTTTTTTGGACCTGGAAATCATGGTATGCAATTTTAAAAACCACAGATAGACATAAGGCTCCGTCAGAATGATAAAAGAGATGCATGTATCCTGGCGCCATGAACACTATTGTTTCAGAGTCAGATCTAAGGCCAAACTAAGCTCCTGCCATTGAAAACAGAACGGGGAAAAGTTATCCAATCATCACATCTGGAAAAAATACTTAATTGTGTTCCTTTAAACTCAATCTGGCAGCGAGCAGATCTAGATAGGAGAGAGAGAATCACAGTGTGAAATGAGCTACACGCTACGCTGACTTACCCGTGGTAGCCTAGAATCAGAGCAAGATGCCTAGACAAGGCCGCTCAAACGATTGCACCCTGGTCTCTGTTATGCCGACTATTCTGCTTCATCTCGCTCTACGCGCCGGGCCTCGCCACAGCCATTATCCACAGGGTGCAGTGTGTGAGAGGACATCATTACCAACTGTCTGCAGGGCTGCCTCCTGCTCCTATCTCTGCTGACACCATCCTATCTAACGGCTCGGTCCAAGGAGAACCAGGGCAAGGCCGGCAACTGAGAACAGCCTCATTCCCACCTGCCAGAGAAACAGATAGGACACCAAGATTGCCGAAGCCTACTGGTGGTTTTCTAGCCTCCGTTAGGCTGATAATGGAGTGAAGCACATGGCTCAAAAGTTCAAATGTTCAGTTTCCATCTTAGTCTTCTCTGAGATACATTTAATCAGAGCAGTTTTGAGACAGAACTACTGTGTTATATGTACGGCAGATCAAATTTATAGTACTAATTAGTAATAATTTTACCCAGATTTTTACCCAATTTCCAAAAAGACATACATCTGATTGATGTATAGCCATGCAGATAGTTTAGCTTTGAGATATCCATCGCTGAGATTCCTCCTGCACTGCAAATAGAGTGGCGTTAGATAGTAGATCATCACAGCATTAAAAACAGGTTTAAATAACAGTTCGATTCTACAGCCATGCCAGCAGCTATATATACTCACAATGACAATGCTGATGTGCTGATATCAAGCAGGCATGCTGACATTTGCTAATTAGCACTAAAAGCAAAGTACAGCTGAGGCTGATGGGAATGTCATGGCTGATGTGTGGTTATAAACTACCCACTTAAATTTTGACCTAATGATGGTGCCAGATTAAAAGTTAAGGGATCAACAAGGTGATTACAATTCATCCTGAGGGGGACATAAATGCCCATACTACATTTCATGGTTTACGTTTCTTACATTTTTAAAAGTAATTGTTGAGCCATTTCTACACACCAAGGACATGCTGTCTCTAAACCATGAATGTCTGTTCAAAATCTGTGTTGAGATATTTCACAGGGTAAGCGAAAGCTTTGTCTCGTTTTTTGCACCACAGGAAAAGTCAGGGATCATCAAAGTTATTAGGATTCATCCCTGGTGTACAATAAATGTCTATGCTAAATTTCATGGCATTTTATCCAATAGTTGTTATATATTTCAGTTTGCATCAACGTTGTGGACGTACCAACGCACAATTCTCAGAGACATTCAGGGCCAGTAAGTTATGGAGGCCATTATATAAACTTCATGTAGGAAACTACTGCAGTAAAACACAGTAAGGGTTAGATTTCACGTTTCTGTTTCACATATGAATGAAGGCACATATGAGAGGTTTGTAATCTTGCCTTGGAAAACATCGATTGTGACTGTGGTGTTTTTTGATGTGCCGCAGGTTGACTGTGTTTGAAAGCCGCCTTTTCTCTGAGTCGGACATGTGACAGCAGGTGGGCAACTACACAAGAGCAACAGGCGCTAAAAGGAAATGGGCTTTGAGGTTGTCATGGTAATGAGAGCGTTATGACCCAAACAGTCTCCGGGCTATTACCCCATCCCACGCTGCTGCCCGTCTCCTGACCCTCCTCTGCCCCCACCTCCCTTCACACTCACTGAGGTGTGGGTCTTGCGTTGAGGTCAACTGGACCAAAGCTTTTTTGAATTTCAGCCATTGCACCCACCCACCACGCTGTGACTGTGTCCCTTTTTTTCTTTTAGTTGTGCACACACATGCAGATACACATAGACAATGGTCTAAGCTCTCTGTCTGACACAGGACAGGAAATAAGTGTTTATGTGGACGAGGCGCCCCTTCCTGCCCGTTCCCGGAGGGCCACCACCCCCTAATCCAGGGTCTATATGTGTTTCTGGATTTCACCTTCCCTTAAAAACTCTGGACATAATTTCTACTGAAAGCTCTCTTTCTCTTCACTTCACGCTTCTCTCACACTTGATTTTCCTCGTTCTCTTTCTTTTTTAATCCTCACTGTGTCAGTCCTGCCCTCCTTCTCTCTGCTTTTACTGGCTGTGGGAAACAATGGAGTTTTGTTAGTGGATTTTACCTTTATGGGCACTTTCGCATTCAGTTTTTTTCTCCAGATGACCCAAAAAATGTGTTCACATCGGCTTTTTCGACTGGCAGCACAGGGCTCCGGTTCTGCACTAGGTCACTGGTGAAGCAGACAGAAATGTGTGTATGAAAGCCAAACAGAGACATAGCAGAAACCGGAGAGGCTGTTTAGACCTGTGAGATGTTGACTTGTTACCGTTGCATTCTGTGTGTGTGCATGTGTGTGTGTGTGTGTGTGTTTGTGTGCGTGCGTGCATGCATAGGGACAAGGCTCTGGTCTGTGCTCCCTGTTTGCTTAAGGTGGTATGAGTCAGCTTGACTCAAAAACAGAAGCCTGTTTTTGTGTGGCCTGCCAACTGCCTGTCTGACATTTAGCAAGCTTTTTCTCTCACACATTCACACACACAAACGCACACCCTAAATCTCTCACTCACATGCACACACACACACACACACACACACACTCAGCCGCAAGTCAACATCACTCTTTGGAGAAAAACTGCCCCTTGGCGCACCGTCTGCCCAATGTTCACTTTTCAGCTCTGTCATTTTCTGAGCTCATGTTTCCACCAAAAGTAATAATAAGTAAATACATTCTGTTAGGATTCACATCTTTTAGCTGAAAACAGATTTTTTAAGGACCAAAGTAAAGATCATGGTCAGAACAAGGCTTACAGATGGTGTGGGGTGTAAAAATATGTGGCTGGATGCCGGGAATGGGCGACAGTTGTGATAATAAAATGCGTCTGATGGATTGAAAGCACACTTGGTGGCTGCAGAGAGTGTGGACTGATGTGGGGGCCTGGGATGAGGGATGGGAGGATATGGATGTGTTAAGGGGGCCAGTCTCCCTCTCTCCTCCTCCCCCGCGGCCCCCGGAGCCACGTTGCTGCGGTTATGAGCAGCCAGAGGGGTTTGGCTTAGGGCCAGGTGTTACATAATCTTGCCCCTTAACCAGTGGGGTGCCATGCCCTTCCTCCCCTCTCCGTCTCGTTCGTCTCTCTAGTTTTATCACCTCAGCCTTTAATCTCTTCCTGTTGCTACATTTCTAGCACCTTTTCATCGTTTCTCTTTAATCTCCTATTTGTCTGTCGGTCTGATGGAGAGTCCGCGTGCCGGCATCAATTATTATTCCAGTGGGTTGATTCTTAAAGATGTCACTGATAACATTTTGATTCAGACAAACAGTAAAAAAAAAAAAAACTTCCACAGAGCTTTTAGATAGGCGCAGAATTAAAGTGTGGCTTTTCCTAAAAAAAAAACAACAAACCATTGTGACTGCGAGTTATTTCTATTTTTTTATTCCATTCCCTTTTCTAACAGGGCTTGTGAGTCAGTAGTATAATGCCACTGGTATCATGTGGTATCTCTGTGTCGGGGATCTTAGCAGTTGCCAGTAAATGTGGAAAAATGTAGAAAGTTTGACGGTAAACCCCTTGCTTCATTCTTAAGTGCTCCATGACAAAAGGAGAGGTAAACCCAGGGTGAACATTGGTTCAGCCTTCGCTCTTCGGATCAGGTGAAGCACTTTCAAGCGCTGAAAAGCCAAACGTGGTGACCACCTCTCTTCTTTACCGATAAGCTAAAGATAAAGGTTTTGATAGCAAACTCGATGGCTACACTCACACAGTTTCATCAGGTGTGATGTGCACAACATAAATGCACATATGCAGTATTGGTTTGAAATTAATTCATTACTCTACTAGGAAAGATTCATCACTCGACACGACCGAGTCTGTCTGAGTCTCACTCAGTTCGAAGATGAAATGTGCAGGTTGTGCAATGCACTGGCAACCACTTAAGGCAGCATGTGCTTTGAGCAACAGCAGTGGTATGAAGCAATGGAAGAGGGAATAGGGCTGAATTTAATCAGTATCACCTTTAATGGTAATTTTATGTCAAGATGATTAATTCATGTCTCTAAAAAGAACAACAGTGCGTTAAGTCAAGAAAGTTTTATTTCTATAGACCAATATCACAAATCATTACTTGCCTCAAAGGGCTTTACAGCATACAGCACCCTCTGTCCATCGACCCTTTAATAGGGGCAAAATGGGAGAAACATTCAAGGCTATGAAAGTTCAATTAAAGTTCTCTCATCTCTCGTCGTTCACAAATTGAATGATAAAAAAAAGAGTTGCACACAAGTCGATATATACAGATGAACAAACGCAAATTATTTTTATATCATATTTTGCCATGAATAACGACGATCAAAAACACATCGGTGAGCCACATTGTAGTGCTGGATGTCATGATCCTTCATTACAAGAAACAAACTGTGTTATTTTCAGTAGATGTGACACACACTTACTATTTCAGAAAATCATTATTCTGCTCCTGATTATGGTCTTCAACAAGGGTGCTATTTACTGCTGTTTGAATAAAATATTCACACACTGAATATTACAGTGCCCAGCTCTGTTAAAAATTACATTTTAAGAAATGGAGAAATGAGAAATACTGCAGAAAGAATGGCTCTGGGGCCAAGAGACAGGGCAGAGCACTGAGATGGACTAACATGGTGGGATTTGGTCTTTTCAGGGGATTTGCTTACAATAAGAACAATATTGGATGAATATTCAGACTCAAAGCTCTACTTCATACTGGTATTCAATAATGGTGGATTTCATGTCAGAATGATTTATTTTCATGAGACACAATTGCTTTTTGTAGTGCAAAATAAATAGCACACAATTGCTTGGCTCGCTTGAAAAGGGAACCTAAGACACTTGACTTTCAAATCACCACAAACGATTCCCCATGTCTCACTGAAATTGCTGACACTGCACTAAAAAGGGGTCAACCCTGCAGAGACTAACCAGTTGGAACAAAATGACAGCACTCTCTGATGGACGAGAATATTCACTGTTGAAAAAAAAAAAGGCAACAGGCACAGGTTTCTGACAGTCACTTCTTCTCAGGTTTGTACGGCGTCACTTTTTACTCCCTCAACAGGACAGTAAGGATATTGTAGTCCTCCTCATGACTCCCTCTCCCTGCAGAGTGTCACCTTGCCATTTGGCAGGCTGCTTGGTTTGATGTGAAAACAAGCTAAAGAAATTAGCACAGATTAATTATCCATTATTGAAATACATTATAATGTGAGTTGCATGAGTTTGGCTGTTTTTACAAGGCCTCGGGTAAGTCATCAGGCCCAAAATACAAGACTTAAAGCAGCAGCCAAAAAGGAGCAATACTCCTTGCTAACAGAGAGCCAACATTTAGGCAGTGCTTTGCTGTCGTGGTGCCAGCGCTGGGTATCTGGCATGTCCCACCCACACAGATGAAAGCTAACTCTTAAGTGGCAGTGTCTGCTTTGTATGCACCTCCCCTGTCTGACACAGGAGCTCTGTTCTGAGAGAGGGCCGCGCCAACACTGTGATGGAGCTGATTGCGTGTGTGTTTGCTAACATGGCATTCATTATGTATTCAGTTAGGAGTTATATCTCCCCATTTTTCAATTTCTCCCTTTTTATTGTTTGCCTTTCTCTCCCTTTATGCTGAATTCACAAGCAGCTGGGATGGATAAAGCATTTTAATGATCCCTAACTGATTTCTGCATTTGCTTTTAACTCCCCTTCAAGTTGAGGCAAGGGTAAAGTGTGGTTGAAATTTGCACGAGTGGCTGTGGCCGGTGGAGTGGGAATGAGTTATTACCCTCCAGCTCAGTTATGTACATCGCCTCTGCCCTGCACTCTGCAGTCTCTTTCATCCAACCTGCCTTTCCAAAACTCAGTAATGATATAATATTGCTCGCAACAGTCAACAATCTCTAATTTATCAGTTTTTCATATTTTGAGAGAGACGCTGACACTGAGGGAAATAAACCCACAGCAGTTTCAGACTCAACTGCGGCAGGGAAATGACAAAACTGACCGCAGATCAGCACGGAGTTTTATCAGGTAATGCCTGCTGCGCTACAGGTATGCATAGCCGTTACACCAAATGACTTGACTGTGTCTTAGAGATCTTTCAGGCGATTCATCAGTGATTCATTATCTAACGGATGCTCTCACAGCAGAGGGATCTAGCTCACTAGATTAATCTATCCATCATCGTAACATGAGGGAGATATATGGTCATTGTTCAACAGAGCAGGGATGAAGTAAGGGAGCGGCTTTGTATCCACACCGGACACAGACATTTGTAATGGGGACATCGCTCTGGGACCATGTTGGTAGTCAGGGGTCATTGTGTTTCAGTCCTACAACGCGACATTTAGTACACATCTGCCTTTTTTAAAGCAGCTATACTAAAGCAGAGATTTTCCCGCTGCAGAATGCTTTTCCCCCGTCTCGTCGATCTCACTTACAACTGACGTCAAAGCACACATCAGATGGTCTGGTATACTTTTTAATGCTCACACATGCAAATGGTCATCTATCCTCCGCCCAGGCTGCGTTCCACCCACTCTCGGTGCTCAGGCCTACTGCTCTGCTGCTTCTGCTGCTTCCGTGAGACCAAAGCAGAAACAAATGTCTCAGTCCTGCCAACTCTGTGTGTATATGCTGTTTGTATGAGCGTGCATGTGTGTGAGTGTGTGTTCCATGGAAGCCCACTGGGCTGTGGTTCCCTCAGTAGTCCTGCAGCGGCAGTAACTCGATACAGTACACACACATTTTTGTTGCTGATCCAAGCTTGTCTGCGTGCCATGATTTTGGTTCAGTTCAACTTGTTGTAAAACACTGTGCACTGTTAAAGAGGAGAACATGTAATCAGCATCTAATGAACACAGCGTGCCATGTTATGAAAGATGGTTATATGCCTTTAGGTTAAGTTGATTTGTTGCTGTGGACTTTTTTAATAGCTCTTCAACCATGCTTTAATGCAGTTTGGGGTTTTTTTTCTCTGAATAGTAGAGTTGAAAATATCTGAACACAAGATATTCTTTAAAACAACAATATTACAAAAATTACAATACATAGCTAGTGCACAGTGATGCCAAAGTAACTTCTCTTTAATACTCTCTTTCTCTCTGGGTCTGCCCCCCACCCTCCTCACGGCCTCTGACGCTCATGTAGGAAGAAAAGATGTTTCTTTGTAGGGACTCACTGGCACTAGTTCCTCTGACTCACACAGCTGCCCCAATAGAGCTCTCCTCCCTCTGATTTACAGCCAGCAGCGGTATTAGAAATCACTAGTTGTTTTCCAGAGTTATTTACTGGCACTTTCGGTCTGTGTTTCTGCAGTTTGTGCAAAGATGTTCGTTCTGCTTCAGTACTAACATTCAGAGAAAATTGGTCATCAGGACAGGATGTTAAGCCTTGTTTAACAAATGGTGGTTAGAAGCAAGAATATCACCAGAAACCTGCCAGTAAAGAGTTAAGTGGATTTCACTGCAGTGTTGTTTGACTGGAACTGAAATTTCTTTATATTCGAGTGGATATTCAATACTTAGCAGGAGTTTTGGAACAAAGCTCATACAAGTTCTGTATTTTTTAATAGCTACTCAAGTTGTGGACCAATTTCTAACCAACGTCTTGTTAAAATAGCTGTGGTCACGTCTCTGTACGTACATGAGCCTAAATGTTGATGGTGAATGTGAATGGGAAGGTGCTGAGGCGTCACAATTGTTCCAGCGTAAAAGCTGGAATGTGTTGTGTCTTTATATGTGAAACCAGTGGTGACTCTGGGTGTAAACTCAGGTTGGTCCTTCAATCCTCAGTGCGTAAAGATAATCTGTTGATGGATGGTGCAAACCTAATCTGTCGGAAAAATGTCCTGACAACCTATAGCACTGAACTATTTATATTCATGTGCGTGTCACCAATTTTCAGAGTGCTCTATGTGCAGGCACTTGAGCCACCAGGTAATGAAAAAGGTAATGGTCTCCCTGAGTTTTGCTATGTGATTTAGGTGAGATTGAAAACATGATATGCTTGATTGCTCTTTAGATGATTTAAGAACTGTACACTTCAGAAAAATGTCCTCCCTCTCTGCAGATTTCTTCTGGTTGAATGATTACAAAGGTGTAAACTTTTCATGTACCAGAATGTATTTGTAGATCTAGGGAGAAGACGCAGTATTAGGTTCACACTGAAGAGTTTTGTTTTATGATTTAACTTTTTTTTTTCTGTGGTAAGTGTTTCACCTCTGCAGTTCCTTTTGATCTGAACATGTGGACTGGGCACTTTTTTGTGTATGAAGCATAACTCCATGAACTATATACTAACACTTTGGATTTCAATTTTCTGTCGAATGAATGTCTTTTCACAAGTTTCATGTCTACTTTATAATCTGAAGGCCATTGTTTGAGGCTGCTGAGTGAAAGACAAGGTAGAATCATATTCAAGTTTGCAGTAGAATGTAGTGTTCTTTTCTCTGTGTATGATGATTTCAAACTCTCACACAATATCAACTAATGCAAATGCTGCATCGACAGTGCGTTTGTACCCCAATTGTCATTCAGAGTCATCACAAAATGTGGTGCCAAAGTGTTGATGAAAGGCACATTTCAATGGGTTACAAAGGGTTCAAAATAGTTGACATTGTAATAGAGGTCCCTTAAGAACACCTTAACAATAACCTGCATAAATGTAGCCACACATGAAGGTTACGCAGTTGTCATCACATACAATAGTCACATCAGAAAAATATCAGGCATATTGTATGAGTTCTGTGACTGTTGTGGTATTCCTTTGACCCAAAATTAATAATAAATCGAGTATTTCCTTCTCTAGGTGTCTTTCTGACTTCAGTGGAGGAGGGGAGAGCTATGTTTGGTGGGAGCCAAGGGCGAGTGGCTTGTCATGTCAGGGGTATTAATTTATGATTTCCATCCCAGTTTCTGACCTCATCACCTCCATTAGAATGCAGCCTTTGTAATTTCACGGTTAATATTCAATAGCCACTTGTCCCCTGCGCCCGCTTTGTGCATGTGAAATTTCTGGAGGGGGTGTGTATCATTTTTGATTTGTTGAGTTTGTGTATGTGTGTTTGTGCGCACGCTTGCCTATACGCGGGAAAGGAAATGAGGCTCGGCTGCAGCGCAGCTTCCTGCAAAACAGTTGCAGATGTCCGGAGATGTCCTCTGTGTCTCTGCACCCACTGAGGAGTGTGAATTGCCTCTCTGTCTGACCTGAGTCATTTGAATCGCCTCCTTCAATACACACTTTCTTCTCTCACAGTCACTCTAACACACACACACACACACATGCAGTAGCTTACCTGTGCACAGGCACCTGCCTCAGGGGCAAATTCTGACCCTCCTATCAGTGAACTTTACACACTTTCTCCAAGTAACAGAGGCTGGCCAAGACTTCACACCCAGTGGATGGTGGATACACACACACACACACACACACACACACACA
>JAOXYL010000100.1:17320031-17335876 GCA_028564955.1 Terapon puta | reverse complement strand
ACACACACACACACACACACACACACACACATTTATGTAAATTGACACACGAATACTGAAGACAGAAATTGTTTTCATCGGACATAACTGCTGGCCACTGTCAAGATGCAGATGGAGAATGAAAAGGGAGGAAAGAGTAAGGCAGAAGAAGAAGAAAATCTCAAACAGTAAAAGTCCCCTGCGTTTCTCCACACATTGATGTACTGGCCTGAACACACATTCCTACTGAACGACTTTGGCAAGCCTTTAAAAAAACACATTAAAGAGCTCTGTTCTGCATGAGCCCAGTTGTTGCTTTGTTTTCTCCCTTTTCCCCCCATTTTTTTCTCCTCCTTTCAGCTCAGAGACAGCTAATCTGGTGGTTATGGGAAAATTTGCACATGCAAAAAGATGATTGGGACAATATATTAATAGAGAAATAATAAAACACAGCAGGGAAAAGATGAGCAACAACACTGTTAATGATGGAAGAAAATTACCAACTTCTACCACAGAGTCACTGTGTATGTTGGACGTACACATTAAAGGCTGCCTCTGCAAAGTTTTATCCTAACTCCATGTTGAGTAGGTTGTTTAGTTTGTTTTATATCAGTGGTTTCCTATCACAAGTTCATTCATCAACACCACCAGATAATGATTCAGCTGTTCATCTATTGCTTTGAGAAATTATTCAATTGTTTAGTCATTACTGAATACATTATACTGAATATATATATAATTATATATCTTAATTTCACAGCACTGCTATATAGACATTTTTAATAGACATGATTACAATATAATAGGAGCATTTATGCCACCATAGTATGTAATAAGTTTGGAGCATATGTGAAAAGGAAGGAAGAATGATACATGCAGCTTGGAGTTCACATTGTTTATTCAGTATTAAACAAAGATATTTTAATGCGACTTCCAGGACAGCAATTCAAACTGAAATTAAATGGAGATAGTGTAAACAAAATGACATTATAGTGGACTACAGTCTAGTAACAATTCGGCTGGGCTACTTTAACTTTCTGAGTACTGACCGAGGTGGCCAGCGCTTTCAATCGATTTCCAAATTCCATCTCAGGTTGAGATAATAATTCCACAAAAGTCAATAGTTTCTGTGGTCAAGACAATTCTAACAAAAATACTGATAATACTGAGTGCGGATAACTTTGAAAGTAAACTTTTTTCCAGTATTACTGCAATAGCTTGAAGGAAAATATTTTGAAATGAGATGTTGACACAACATCAAATCCCAATCTTCAATTCATCTCTAGAATGCAGAGAATGATCTGAATACAAGCCCAGTGTTCATCTGGGGACTTCCAATGTCCAGACAGTGCTCTCTGTCTCCAGACCGAACCATTTCATGTTTTCTATCCCTCCAGACTGACTATTCTCCACAAAGTGTGAGGCACTTCTTAGTGCAGACATAAAGTAGTGTTTGATGACTAAGTCATAAAAAATTATTCCAACATCATTAAATTAAACTTAAATGATGTGTTCACTGTTTTTCAGACCAGCCCCTATTAAAATGTTGCCTCACATGATTTATGCTGCATAGCAAACCCTTTCTGTAGTATTGACAGACTCACCACTCGGCTGCACCTTCTCACTGCACCTCATAGTCCAACAGGAGAATTCTTTACCTCATCAAGATACTTTTGGAGACCAGGAACCTCACAGGAGTGTCAGACATGTTTACGTGATCTACTGCTAAAGAGAAAGCTGCAAAGTCATACTGTCTGTCTCAGGTGAGGTTTTTGTTGACTTTATTTCTCTGGTTACATTTGTGCTGGAAACAGGAACTCAAGCAAAATAGAAATCAATATAACCTCACTGAGAGCAAAGTGTGAGACCACAGATAAACCTCCCTGTGAGCTTCCCACTTATGAAAACTAGATCTGTCTTGGTTTTGACGGCCTAAGAGATTGCCCCTTTTGGACTGTGCTGGAGCCCACCGAGAGGCTGCAGCAGAGTGGTAAGAATCTTGAAACTTGAGCTGGAGCGAGTGAGGCTGTGGTTATGCACGGTCATAAATGATAGGAAACAACATGTCAATTGGGCTGGGTAAAAAAAACACTGAACCCATTGTTTTAGCAGTAAAAATGAACCAGTTGGAAACTAGTAATATTAATATGCATTCATATTCCTGCTTGTCTTAACAAAGCAGTCTGCATGAAAGGACAAGTAAGTGTTTGAGAACTGCTGGCTGACTCCATAGCTGACAAACACTTGCAGGCTCATTGTATTCCAGTGGTACAAAACTGTTTTAACTCCGTTATTAATAAACCAGTGTTGGTGAGGAGAGAGGTTTTATTTTCAGATGGATTAGCCTTGAACGCTCCACAGATGTGTATCGCTAGCCACTCCTATTCCTTTTGTGACAAGGATTGCCTGATGACAGAGAACACATCCCCAGATGAAGCACTGGTACCTGAATCTGAACTTGGAAAATCTTTAAAATCCAAACAAATGACAAGTGTTATCACTTCTATACATAACATTATATAATCCAGTTCTCCCTTCATAAATCTCTCTGTGCTGTAAAGAATTGCATTGTTTTCCAGGGCTCTCCAGGATTGTCTCCATTGCATCTGGACATGTCCCAAGAACATGAAACCTTTTAATCTGATATAAAACAAACAAGAAGAATCATAATATCGTCTCAAGCTGCATTAGATGATTTCCCAATACTTGCATTTTCTGCTTCGATGTTATCAGGTTGCTTTACAGCCTTAGTTTATATTCTCAATCGACAGTGTTATATATCAGCCCTTAAAATAGGGTTTAATCAACCACAGCCACATTAGCATAGCAAAAACCCTTCAATGTACAAGTATTTACAGGTCTAGAAACTCAGGTCCAGTAAGAGAAAAACTCTTTGGTGTTTCCAAGAAAAAAAGAAGATTGCACAAACAGTATTTGATCAGAGAGGAGAGAGATTTGTATCAAGTCATTTTAAAATGCACAACAGATCTAGGTGACATCTCAAGAGGTATTGGGTTGAAGAGAGTATGAATCTGAGAAAGCGCGGGCCTGTTATCAAAAGCGTACCATTCACACTACGCGCATATGGATCTAACTTAGCATAAAGTGAGATTTTCACTCAAGGAATTACATTAGATGTTGAGCAATGTCTGCTTTACAGAGAGCCCGGCAAAACCCGATAACACAGAAATGTGATTTTCACATTAGAGGAGAGATGCAAATATCTTAACTAAAATCTATAAAACAAGGATTAATAGAGAGATTTGGTGAAGGCGAGGAATCTACTTGAAAATTCAGGCCTTGAGCTAGGCAAAAGCCATTTGTTCACATAGCTAGAATGACAAAGAAAAATGAAATGTGTTCAAAAAGAGAAATGATGCTTCCCAAACCTTTACCAGTCCTTTATCAGTTCTGATCGTTCGGACGAGGAAGAATTCACTGAATACCGCCGAAGCCCCTCCAAATAAAAAAATGTAAAAGTAAACAAGATGTGAAACATTAAACAAGGAGAGATTTGATTAAAAACTCTCTCCCTTCACATGTTGGAGCAGAGAACATGCCCATGAGAGATGCTATCAGCGATTCGCTCTCATGTCCATCACTTATAGCACTCATTTGATAGAACCCATCTTTCGGCTGATGCACGACGCTCTCACGGTTGTTCTCTGAATAAGTCCGTTAAGTGAGATGCATATTAACGAAATAAATTTGTCTGCAATATTGCCACAAGCCACCATTAATGTTTTCTCTCTTTTTTTGCACAATGCAACAAGGACAAAGACAGCAGAGGATTGAACATCCTCCACTCAGGGCGTGAGTGTGTGTCGCAAAGGCCACTGCACACAATCAAACTGGAAGACTTTAACCTTGCCAAGGACAGGAGGACAGACTACATTTCTAGTGAGATCTGAGTGTCCATTTTCCCATTATGCTGGTGCTCTTATCTACAGAAACACTAAAATCCGGTTAAATGGAGCCATTTTCTCATTTGCCTTTGGAGGTCATTTTTCATGCTTGGAGAACTCCAGTCATTCAGACGACACAAGGGGCTCCATTGTAATAATAGCTTGTTCTGCGAGTGTCCGGAGGCCTGGCCTGCACAGCCTGGCAGACACCCGTGGACCACAGCTTGTGCTCACTCTGCACCATATACCCTGCTGTGTAACAATAGGCCGACAGCATAGACAAGGCAACTGTCCCATCGATGGATCAATAAAGGAAGAAAGAATTCACCAGTGACTGCTCTCAGCATTAGGTCACATCTTTTTCTTGGCAAACCCTGTAAGAAACATTGGATGTACTGTAGAGCCAACTAGGCCAGCCAATATAGAGTAAACCACAGAGCCCAGGCAACAAAGACTGGGTGTAGTGCCTGTCAGCCCTGATAAGACGCTGGTTGAAGTTGATCCTGGGCTTGTGGGAGTGTGTAGCAGAAATCTACTTTTGCCCCCCTGTGGTGGTGGCTTGGGGAAGAGGAGGCATGGAAGCTCAGGAGGAGAAGCAAAGGCTGCAGCACTCCATACAGATCTCCAGGCAGTCTGCAGACTCACAGCAGGCATCGATGATGCCACAGTCCATGTCACAGGGCAGGTCACAGTCGCCACACTCCTCCGACGCGCAGCAGCAGCAGAAACATGCGTCGTCCCCCGCGCAGGAGCCACAGGTGGCACAGTCCAGCACGATGTTGCACAGAGTTAGGAACTCACAAAAGAGACAGGCCAGAATACAGTGGACACAGCAGTCTGCAGAGAAAGGGAGACAGAGTTTTGTAATATTCACCACTGATTAGTCTTTTCTCATAGCCCCAGTGTGTGTTCAAATCACATTTGCTCAATTTTCTTTTCTCTTTTGTCATGTACTTTCTTTTTCGATAAACTCTCAGTCAGTAGTGTTCCCATGTACGAGGATACGAGCCTCGCTGCAGCGGCCCTGGGTTCGTCTCTGACCTGAGGAACCTTTGCTGCGTCATCATCTCCCCTCAAGGCTAAAAAAGCTAAAACATTAAAAATAAAAAAGAAATAGTTTGGCAGTGTAGACTGTCAGAAACAATGAGAAATGTCTGAGCAACAAGAACATTTTTCTTCAGTGCCAGGCCTGAGAGTAAGCCCTGCCAATGTCCTGGTGGCATTAACACAGATGTCAGAACACTTATGACATTTGCTCTTTAACAGGGAGCTAAAATAACAAATGTCTGGTCTTAGCAAAAAGCCCTTTGTAATAACTCTGTTATCTTTACCTCTCTGCTCAACCACAGGGCTGCTCTCCATTTTGTTAAACTCTCTGTGTCAGCATTAGTCATGCATTGGATGTGCCGATCCATACGTGTTAGCAAAAAGAAAAGGTGGCCAGTTACCTTGAGCTGATAATCATAAATACTTAAATACGTCATTACTTTTCGAGTATGGTGGTTCTTTTAAAGACACTCAAGCCATGACAAGAGGTGATGGAACAAAGCTGCATTTACAAAGCAGTCAATAGAAGTGATTAAAGGAATGACAAGGTTAATATATTGAAATATTTTCCAGCTTGGTTAATTTCTCCTTTGATTTTTGATTAATTAGTTTTCAGTTGGAATTTATAAGATTTCTAAATGTAACACACTCACTGTAATACACTCTTCAGCTGAAGTCAGTCAGTGACTTTTTGGTTGACTTTTTAATAAATGTTGGTGTATTTTATAAATTGTCAATGCTAATTTATGCCATAAACTTCCAAATGAAGAAAATGCGATTTCCACGACTGTTTTTTTGGGTTAGATAAAACATGCCGAGGGGACAAGGACTTCTGATCCTCTCCTCTGAGCAGAAGTATCGGTATCTCACCGTCCTGTGCCTCTGTGGGAATCTGTGAGCTGTTGCTCTTGGAGCTGCTCTTGCTCCTCTTGCTGCTCTGGGAGTTGATGGAGGGATTTGACTGCAGTTTCTTGGTGTGTTTAGGTCCTGCTGAAGAGGATGAGGAAGTGGATGAGCCGCCTCTTGGAAGGGTGCCCAGCTTTGGGTGCTCGTGAGGGCCCCCATTCCTCACCCCGTTGGACTGGAGGGCATGTGTGTGAGGCATGTGCGTGTGATGCGGACAGTGCGTGTGAGGAGAGTGTGTATGTGCGTGGTGCTTGGCTCCATTGCGCAGTTGGCTGCTGGGCTGTGTCCGACATGGCTGGGTGTGGTGGATGGGCGTGGATCTGGCTCCTGGCTGAGCTGGGGAGGGACAAAAGTACATTCATAAACAATGGGCAATGGGCTATTGGTTTCATTAATACAAAAACAAATCAATTCAGGCCAGTTTTTATTGACTATCTTGAATTGTACTATATTGTGTGTCATTTCCTTTGTGATTCTATTTGCATAATGAATGAACTTACTCAAATATCAACATTTTATCTGTTCTTAGTTCACCTCTGTGTTTTCTCTGATGTGCGATTCCTTGCTAAGTAGCAGTGTAGGGATAGCAACAAACCGCAGGAATTTTACAGAAAAAAAGACATTGGGAGATAACTGATCGATTTGTCTACCTCTGAAATCTCATCTCATTGACTTTTTGACTTTGTCTTTAAGTAGGGATCTCTTTATGGAGTAACAATTACATGACAATAGTCTGTGCATTTAACATGGGTACTGTTTGCGGACTTATACTTATGCAGCGTCATGGACATGTAGGCTCCAAGTCCTATTACAAAGCCCACCCCCAGGCAATAGCTCATGGGAAGAGCTATGTGTTCACTGAACTGACCCCTGATCCCACTTGTCTAGACTCTTACACAACTGTAAAGAGGCTGCAGGGGGAAAAAGACAGGATAGAAGAGTATGAGAGAAGAAGAGAGGAGTGTTTGTCTCTGTATCCTTCAATACATGAGCTTTGGTAAAAATGCAGTTTTGATAAAACATATAGAGTATCTACAAACACTCAAGCACAGCACGCTCATTTGTTAATGTTGGCGCAGTATAACACTTGGTATATTTTCCCTCCAAGACTACTACTACTGAGCACTAACTACTCAGCTTGAGAAAGGGAGGCAGAAAAGCACACCTTCGCTGCCAAACCAAACACACACCCTGAAAAGAAGAATAAAATGGAAGCCTGGTTTTTATATATTATGGTAGTATTTAATACCATCCTATTGAGGCCTTAAATATTTTCTTGACCTGAAAGCATATGCCGTTGAGAGGCGTGGTGAGACTTAAGGGGGCCGGCAAGATACAACACTCTCACAGAAAATCAAAGCAGAAGTTTGCAGATACACACACACACATAGTTGCACTGAGAGGCAAACACAGTGTGGTCCTGAGCTCGAGCTATGAAACATGACTGGCAATAAAAGCGTCCGTTCGATAACCGCTCTGAGACAGATAACCCGTCCAAGCCTGTTTTGATTGGCTGATGGCCGTGGTCACACAACCAATCCAGTGTTATTAAAGATTCTTTCATTCAGCGTTTTCTAACTTTGCTCCAGATGTTTGGCAGGCAGCAGGGTCGGTGTGCGTGTGTGTGTGTGTGTGTGCATGAGTGTGTAGGTGTGCATGCATGTGTGGGGTTAGTGAGAAAGAGACCAACTTTCTCTCTTAAAGTATGTCAAAAGTCAATACTGCTCCTCTCCTGTATTATGTCTCTCTCTCTCTCTTCGTCTCCTCCTTTCTGTGTCCTCCCTTTCTGTCTGTCTTTCGTATCGCTCCCTTTAAGCCCTCTGCACAATGCTATACTTTAACACTCTGAGGTGGCCAGGATGTAGGTCGGTAAGAGAAGAAGGGGATTAGACAGAGGGGAGGGGAGCTGTGCACAATTTTTCACTATTCTCTGTAGGCTCTGTATTGTCGAGAGGGTTGTGAGTTGTTGAGAAATTCATACTTCTTGTGAGTTTGTGGTGCGTGCATGTGTGCACCCGTTTATGCGTGCGTGTGTAGGGACACTGTACATAGGCGGATCTGGCAGACAGGCAGACAGACAGACAGACAGACAGAGAGAGAGGGGGAATCAGGACTGTGTCCAAATGGAGCTTGAGGTTAGGCCCACTCAGACACGCACACACACACAAACATATGCATGCAAGAACACATGCGCGCACAGAAAAAACACAAGGTCCCTTTGTCTGAGATCAAGAGAGTAAGGAAGAAAGATGGAGCGTAAAAGGGAGAGAACAAAGTTTGAAGAAATGGGTTGCTGCCTGGGCATATTTGGACCAGGAGGATGCATGGGTGTGACTCATAAACACAATGATTCAGCAGAGGGAGCTAGTTAAAAATAACAGAAAATAAAGAGCCAAATGACTGTGGCATTAACATGATGAGACTGGGAAACCGCAGAGTGTGCATGTGTGGCGCACGGCAGTGTTGAGCCACCGGGGGTCCTACGACCTCTGCGATGCTGTGTCTGTGTTCACGCATGTCTGTGGAGATGTGTTGGGCCACTGAGTGTGTGAGTCACCATCAGCTGAATGCAGCAGCACCACTCTCACCCCCAACCCCGCATTCACACACTGCTCCACCTCTTCCTACTCTCCTGGCGTCTCTCAGCTACCCTGTACTTACACACCTCCCTCCCAGACCAGAGAACTGCTGTTCATCTCTCTCTACTTATCCTGTGCTGGAATGAGTCACCAGCATGATGGTGAAGTCTGTCTGTCTCTGCTCCAGCTGCTTCAGACAACTTTTTCTCTGCTGCAGTTTGTCTGTCTATGTAGGTTAAAGTGTTCAAAGTAGATTAAAGTCATGAAAATCTAGAAAAATGTAAAGAACAAACAAAAAATTTGCATTAGTGGGGTGTGTTCCATTAGGCTAACTCGAGAAAGCCTTGAACTAGCGCCATTTCCAAATTAAGCCTCAAGCCGTTCCAGTGACACATTTCAGCCTCATCTAATCAAGGCTGATTCAAGCGAGGTTTGCATAGCCGGGCTATGTGCGAGTATCTGAGGAACATAAGAAGCCCTGATGTGTCGAGGGGAGAAAAGCGGATTGTACAAGCTGAAAGCAGAGTGAGAGCTGCAGAAACACTGCTGCAAATAAAAAAGCGAGAAAGATCATATGAAAAATAAAAATAGGAAAAAAAACATATAAGGTGACAGACTAAATGCTTAAGTTGCATAAGTTGTACAAGCCTAATCTTATTGTTTCATGTTACATATTAATTTTACTTTCATTTTAATTCTCCTTTCTTTCATTTGTTTTATTTAAAGCATGATGAATTGTCTCTGGCCTTGCTTTGTCAATTTATTAATAAATGAGCATTCAAATAACCCTACATTGCAACTATATTATCAGTAGTATTAGGCTAGTGTTATTAGATTTATATTTAAAATAATGACATACAATCAATTAGGAAAATCAAAGTGTTTAAGCAGTAGACACACGTGGGACAGTGGTAGCTCAGTCTGTGAGGAATTTGCTTGAGATCCAGAGGGTCTCTGGTTCAAGTCCATCACAAATGTTTATTTAAATTGCACAATGCAGGCAACACAGTTTTTATTCGCACATTTTATTAGTGTTCCTTTTTACTTTCATTATGGAGGAGACATTACATTATAAAAACAGGTAATTGAAATCTCCCTCTGTACACTGTGGTAAGTCATACAGTGACTCCTCCATCACTCCACAACCCCCGCGAAAGGTGAAAATCCGCTAAGTAGAAACTATATGGTTATTTTGATACATTTTAAGCCCTTTTAAACCCTCCCACACTCTTTCAAACACAGTTCCCACACAATTAAATAGTATAAATCCTTTATTTTCTTTTAGATATTAGGTAAGATTTGTCCGCAGAAATCTGCGAATCCGCGAATAGCAAGGGATTACTGTATTCACATCGTGGGATGCTCTGCACTAGGATTCAATTCATTATTTATTTGAATTATATATATATTTTCTCAGATCTCTATTTTTTAAAATAAACCACATTCTTTTTCATTTAATTTTCAATTATTCATATTTTCAATATCTAGTTGCAGCTGATGTGTAAATTGTGCAATATAACTGAGTTTTCACTGACTGATTGATTGTGGAGACAGTGAAAGTGGGGAGACGTGATTTTCACAGGTTTTTTAATTTCTATTTACAAGGTATGAGTGGCACAAGTGTGGAAATCTACCAGGCGGAACTTTCTTTGACACAAAGCGAAACTAAGCTTGACTGTCAGCCTGCCCCGGAGCAGGCTAGTTCTGCAGCATAAGTTGCCATGGTTACTCAGCGAGCATTTATATAAGCCACGATGATGGAACACAACTCTCTCTTAAATGAGCCAGACTTATCGAAATAAGCCAGGCTTTCCCTTAATCCAGCTTTGTGGAACACCTCTCTGAACACAATTTAATCAACAACACATGGAAAAGGGATCAATGAATGAAGCATACGAATCTGCCTCCTAACTCCTCTTAACTTTTCATAAACAATGCTTTTTGCATTATCAAGCACAATAAAGCAAAGGTATTTGTGCGTCCAGCCAAAGATAACTTTCTGCTCACTTGTAAGACTTGATATGAACTTGCCTAAAAACAAATGCAAACTAAACTGAAAATCTAGGTTTCTTGCATGATCGTTTTTTGTCAATGACTTCTTCAGCAATAATGATCGAAATGTGGGCTTGACTTAAGTGGCCCCAAATAAGTTTCACAATATTTTCACAACATTTCTGAATTAAAACATCTATTCACTCCATTCCCCAGAAGACTCTTACATGCCGACTCCCTTCTGGTTTTCTGTTGCATGATTGCATTATTTTTAAATGCCAAAGCTTAAACTGTCAATTACTAAAACCGCAAAAATAGGAAAATGATAAGTTGGGGATGTTACTGAAAACAGTTTTAAAATATGTTTCCCCACATTTGTGACTGCTATGCAACACTCTAACCAATGCTACTCTAGCCACTCTAACCAATGCTACAGTGTAATGAGGTCTGTTTAGTTGCATTGACTCATTACACTGAAAAAGTCGAATGAATGCAGAGTTCAGTCAGATGCACAAAAATAACTGCTTCAAAATTAAGTGAGAATAACAAAAACTTTAACTCAACTTTTGCTAAAATGTATTAACTAATTAATGTAGGGATATTAATGTAATTCATTATTATCATTTTCAGAAACACATTTCAAACACAGTATTAACACTTTAACACACAAATAGGGATACATAATAACCCATCATGCAAACTGAGACCAAAGGGTTTCACATGAATTTCATTTCAGGTTGTTTGTGTCATGATTAATAAAAGTGAAGAATGGTTTTCTGTTGATTCAGCTCACATATGTTCTTGCATCCACCTACAATCATTTGTAAAAGCATATTTGGGCAGCAGCAGACATTCATTTCTCTGTAGGTATAGCTGATTATATTAGTGTGCATAAAACTTTGGTGGATTACTGACCTGTGGTGCTGCTATATATATTGTGTGTCTTAGTGACATTGGTGACACTTTACCTGTAACTATCTCTAACAGATGACAGATTTGAAAAGGTTTTCTTAGTGGGCACTTAATGATTACTGAACATACCACATTATGTGCATTCAGCATCACAACAACCAAGCTTTACTGTATTATCTTATACACATTTAAAAACAGAGCTATAATAGGTGGATTTCATAGTACAATAACACATATTGTGTTAAAAGGACACATTTCACATTCAAGTTTATGTTCAGTTGTCAGAGCTTGTTTTGGCCCCTGAGGGTGTACTAGAGAGCTGCACTTAAAGTGAAGTGACAAGATCTCAGTTAAGTATTTGAAGAAATGTTGAACCCAATCAGTCCCCAAGATTGCAAACAACCACTTGAAACTGAAACTAGCCTTAGTTAACCTCTAAGTAGCAGATATACTGAACCAGTGGTCTCCTTACTCTCAAAGGAAATAGTCATTAACACTGGTGGGGGAGCAAGACTCGTTTAGGCCCGTCTCTGATTAATAGAATTAGTCATTAATTATTTTGCAGTGTATTAAAGGTAAACACCCAAATATGTATACAAATCTGGTTTTGCAATGTACAGTCTCTTACTTTAAATTGTAATGGATATTTATGGTTATTGCCAAGTTGTTTTTACCTCAAAGTTTTAATGTTTTTATTCTACATTACATATTCAAAAAGAAATCAATACTAAGAAATGCAAATTAATCAGATATTCTCTTATCTTTTAAGGTATTTACATTCTATTGTCTAAATATGATCAAGCCATCTCAGTACACAAAGGGTCGACTGATTGCAAGCTGGCTGTGTTCGTGCCTGCACATGTTTGCAGAGGAGACTTTTCTAAACCAGGAACAATCCAGCTGTGCACGGGCATCAGTCTTTTGTATTTTCTTTTGTAGTTTGCCAAGTACATTTCTTTGTTTACGTGTTGACATGAAACGGGAAAAATGAAATATTACTTTAGTTGACACAAAAGAACAACAATTTGCTGAATACCCAACTGTTCTGGAAAAAACATTCTTCTTATGAGGTTTTTGACATTCAGAAAACTCCCCTTAAAACCCAGATGTTGAAGAAGAAATCCACTTTTTTCCTTTTTTTTGCTGCGACATTTGACTCATTTGTGTGCATTTCACCTGACAAATGAATGGAAACAGTGTGTAAATGTTTGAAGCAGAGCTCTTGGCCTACATTTTTACAGAGCAGAGGAAGAGACAGGAAATAACAACATGACACACAGCAACACTAATCCCTGACCTGAGACATCAACAACACACCTCAATCATGCACGGCCCCTGACATGATCCCTGTGACATCACTACCCACACAGCTGAACTTTCCAACATCCAGCTCTGTGTCACAGTCAGCTAACTGTGGATAATATGTGTGATAAATGTGAGCACCAAAGAGATACAAAACTATTTGGAGGAAGAGAAACAAGAAAGACTATTAAGGCAGAGGGGCAGAGATGGAAAACAGTTTCAGCACAGTGACTGGTCTCTAATTAAAGACAATGTCACAGTCCTGTTAGATTTCCCACCAACACACTGCACACCCCTCCCCTTTGATGACAAGATAATAACAAACAGCTCCACTCAGCATTTCCCTTACACAGTCTTTCATGCCCTAATTCACACATGCATAAAAAGCTCTGTCTTCTGTCTCGTTTATGTTCCTCTCATTTGGTGAAAATAGTTCAAAACTGATAAAAATAAACAGAGTGGAAGGGTTATAAATGCTACTGCGATGCTGTCAGTGATGAATTACATGTGTCATTGTTTCCTCAGAATCCAACAGAGTGTAAGCGGTTAAACATCTGTGAACATGTGTGTCCTGCTGCGACTGTGACGTCAGAGGCAGCAGCGTGTTCATGACATCACTGACAGGGAGTGTGTCTTTGTGTGTGTGTGTGTGTGTGTGTGTATGTATGTGTCTGCATTCGACTGAGGTCATAACAGGCACTCACATATGTTAATAGCTCTCTCTGCACATTGTTCTCAGACAGCTTGTCACAGGCCCAGGGCCAGACACATACTACAGCTCTGAAGTCATCACTGCGAGACTGAATTGTCTGTTTTTGCTTCTGTTTCCTCACCTCCTTGCTGACAAAAACACTCACGCACACACACACAGATGTCACACAGCCGTGACCTCACCACAGACCTGAGTCACAGCTATTTTATAATGCCTTCACACTCATTATGGAGCCAGAGAAACACATGATGATTGATAGATTGCAGATGACACAGGCCATATTTAAACTGCATTCAAGCTGATGAAGGCTCACAAGGCTCACAAAAGGTACACAAACTAACACACAAAGTCAAAAAGACAGAGGCAAACATATGGTTATGCAGACAAGCAGGCATAAGCTGTCCGTGTTCACCTGAGGAAAAAGGGATAAAGTTTAGGACTTAGCACTGTTTAGTTTGCGGTTCAAGTCCCGTGAACACATGTGTGATTGTGTAAGATGTAGGAGGAAGCTATGGATGAAGGGAGGAGGCACATAAAGGCAAATGGAAAGCCAGTGAGGACTGGTGTGCATGGTGGTACATTTTGTCCAAGCCTACTGTAGTTGCATAACCTTCGCAGCACAGCATATGGAGCTGGTGGGTTTCATAGGTTTTATTGGGATATAAAATAAAGCAGAGGGAGAGTGAGAGCTAGGGAGAGACTGAGAGAGAGAGAGTGAGAGAGTCAAACCCAAACCTCTCCATCCTCCAGTCTGGGCCTGAAATAGACACAGCAGACAGCACAGGTAGAGGCCTAAACATAGTCAGAGACAGCAGACATTCACACACCTACTCAACTCAAAACACCACAGCATTCACCTACTTATCCATTTCCTGACTGAACTGCTGGTTATTCAGTTACCGCAAACTAGCTATTATGGTGCGGCAGGTTTGTGTGTTTGTGCATGTCAACCATGACTTGCCCTGGATTCCAGGAAGAAATGCTCACAGTTTTCTAGCACATGCTTGGATGTCAGCTTACTCACCCCTCAATTCATCCTTCACCCTTCCCCTTCATCAATTCACCCCACCCCCCCTCACTCACGCTGTCCCCGCACGTCTTTGAATGACAGGAAGGACAGATTTAGACCACTCTAGGGTATTTCAAAGCTTTACAGTGCTTTTGGGTTTGTGGCCAAGCATCGAGACAACTGGAGTTTTGTGGGTGTTATTATTGTGAAACTTGGTCGAGTGAATAAATGACATAGCAGAACTAGTTTGAGAATTAGGTTGAGATTCTACTTATTTCAAACTGGAGCGAGAGCAAAAAAAATATATGTGGTGGGGTAATGACATACCATACTTGCGTAACCTTTGGCTTTAATACTAAGGGCTGTAGGCGACTGCACATCAGGGAAAGTGAAAGAGAGTCTCTCTGCCTGACACATAACCTTTGGACTTGTAATATGTGGGAGGGAAATGGGTGGTGGCAGTCAGTGATATGGCTCTGGAAGAAGAACTTCCAGGTGTTGTGACACTCCTCAACAGCAAATTAAGGTCGAGAAGTGCTGATACGCCCAGTGGGGAGTGTAATGGTTGGAGGGCTGGACATTTCTGGAAGTTGTTTAGACTTGGAGAGATGAGTGTAAATAAAGCCTGCACAATGTGAGACACATTCATTTCTTCTCCTGCAATTTTCTTACTTATGTACAACAGCCAAACACAGGAGCTCTTTCATCTGACTCCAAAAGGAAATGTTAATGGGATGGATTCCTAAAAACATTTTTTTCATTATCGACAGTAAAATAAATTGTACGTTCCATAACAGAAATGAGAAGACCTCACTGAAAATCGCATTTGTAATAACTACTAAAAAATCACTAAAAATCCAGACCGGGAACCAAAACTTGCTCAAGCCTACAGTGTGCTATGTAGTCTGGCTCATATTTCTAAACAGGGATGTTTTTTGTTTTGTTTTGTTTTTTTTATATTTCTATTACAAGTAACCTTTAATAAGCACCATTTCCCACAAGTTTAAACGTGAAAGCCCAACAGACTGGATCAGGTCAAGCGAAGTCAATTTTCTTGCACATTTCTTACTTTTTTCATTTCATAGGAAATAAGGAGTGAGAGGGATGGATGACATGGTAACAATGGCCCCTGACCGGTCCAAGGATGTTATAATAATTTAGGCAACCTAAACCTCTTGTCCACTGAGACGCCAGCAGAGACAGCTTTTAAACAGCAGATAATACATGAGTGACATGAATGTGGGTGGATATCATAGATAAGGGAGGGTGTGCTGATTGTGTTTTTTAAGAAAGCGAACTAGCAAATCATGTTAATAAAAGCACAAAAATTCTATTAGCCTGTGTTGTAGTGGATACTCTTCAACTTAGAATATGGACAGTAAACCATAGATGAGCACTGAGATAAAGAAATTAGTGGAACCAGCTAGCCTGGACGTGATAGGACTTAACAAGCCCACCCTCAGGAACAGACAGACAGACAGACAGACAGACAGACAGACAGA
>JAOXYL010000100.1:17303228-17317964 GCA_028564955.1 Terapon puta | reverse complement strand
CACAAGTCAAATTATAACTACCGATTATAGATTTCAACATGTCAGCTGTTTTGTCCACAATGTGATGAATATCATATTCATTCAAATAAAGTAAAAAATGTAAAAATAAAAAGCAACAAATGAAACAACCAAGAGCTGACAAACTAATTAATTAAACTCTGTTCTTACAATGTTTGTAATGTTCATGTGTTTGAACAGTGAGCCATTACTGTAGCTAACTGTACTGTAGGTTCTAAGCAAGCTTATCCTGTCCAAAGCAACACTATCTTTATTTTCATAGAAAACAAAGTTCATCAAAGCCACTAGTGTGAATCGCTTCGTTATGAAAGGTGGGCTAACCTTGATGAAGAGGAACATTGTTTTCAGTATCAGAGGATTCGTATTTGCCTTCACTTTCAGTTTCTGTGTGTATGTGTGTGGGTGTGTGTATTTCCAGGCATTTATGTGTGAGGTGGGATTTTTGTACGTGTGAAGTTGGGGAGAGGTAAACAGGACCCAAAGGGATGGGAAGTGCTTCCCGCTCTTCCGTTATTCTAGACAGCGACACACAAACACCCCACACAAACCTGTAGGCAAACACACACACGAGCATAAAACACACATGCTTATACTCCAATATTATATCTAATACCAGCTCTCTTCACACACACATATGTTTGTCTCCTGCATGTGGAAGCCATTTCCAAAGCCCATGTTGTATCCATTAGTCTCAATCAGCCGGCTCCAGATATGAAAGGCACTAGTAAGAACTGCTGCCCTCAATACTGCCAAGTGTCTAGTTTGGATATATATGTGTATTATTGTCTATGTATGTCACCGCCAAGCAGTGTCTATATCTGTCTATCATTACATCCATTTACCCATCCAGCCTCATTTCATTTTGCTGTAATTGATTTGAATGACACTCGGCATTAGAAAGTTTTCAAAAGAAAATAGACATGTAACTCAGTCAGCCTTACATGTATTTTTTGTATTTTTATGTATGAATTGTGATTAATATTCCTATAATCAGTTATCAATTAGTCCACCAAAATCAGTTACATATAATGGTCCATTGTTCTTTGCGGCTGGTATCCATTTTATCAGAATATTGGGGATGGATCATAAAACATTAATATTTCACCATGTGCTGGCGGGCAACAAATGACTGAAGACAGTTGGAAAAATGTTGGAAATATTGAGAACAGTGATATAATTCAAACAAAAAAATGCTTTAGGTGGCATTTATCGGTTATACTCATGTGGTTTTGTTCTTATTCTCTGAAAGTCGCTTTTGGGGGCAATTATGTCATTATCAAAGCCATACGAAAGCCCTGCGTAAGCAAACTAGAGGAACGGACAGTCTTCAGTGTAAAGTCCACGACTCCACAAAAGTAATTTCAGAAAGAATCCATTGTAAGAAATACAGATTTAGCTAAAGACAGCTGTTGTGTTGAAAACATTTATGTTAAAAGTATGCAATATATGCACACACAAAGTATCTGACTATCTGTAACACCGTCCTGATGAGTATCTGGACAGCTTCCATATCTCAGTGCAGTAGTCCCATATGAACTCTTATTCAAACTCTTTCTTATGATTATGGAGCACGATGGGTTAACAGTGTGTACGTCTTGTGACTCAGTCAAAGCCTTCCCTCTGTAAACGTTCAAAACCACGATTGTTGGAGCTAAACACATCCCCACCAAACTCCTAGTGCCATCCAAGCAGGCCTTCAACCAATTGTGTGTTGGCATCAGCATCAAACCGCCAAACCGCGCGACCTCAGAGCCATTTCTGAGATCTGAGAAAGATGAGCATCTAATTCAAATCAGACCAGAGCAATCAAGAGCCACTGAAGAGATCTGGCTGCATGTTTACACGTGTGGGTGAGTATGTGTATTTGTTTGCGCATGCTTGACTGTGTGCGTGTGTTCATGTATGTGCGTGCTCACGCGTGTGTTTGTAATTTGGTGTAGGTACACGTGTCAGTGGCCCTGAAGGGGCAATCCACAGGAATTTCAGTTTCCTAGTAAACAAACAGTTAACCATTAGAACAAAAACATATGGATCACATAGGGCAATGGTTAGCATAAACACAACATAAACATGCACACACAGCAGGTTATGTGAGCTGGGAAATGATGTGACATATCCTGGATCACCTGAAGGGGAGCGCAACCTGCTGTTCCTCTGGGTACAATCTCTGAGGGGGAGAGTTGGTTCACAGAGAACAGAGAGCTGAGGCGAGTTTACCTGCTGCCTTTTCAACTACCTGTTTCTGCCGCTTCACGAACACTTCTTAAGAGGCACAGACTTCTGTATGGGTATGAAAGGAGGTCTCTTAGGTGTGTACATCCCTTTGGCAAAGACATACAGTACATATGCACCCCACACAGACGGGAGCAAACAGTCATCTAAAATGCATCAGATGAGTTAAGAAAGTCAAACTTTTATTTTATGGTCTTTTCATTGATACCCAAGGGGAAACTGCATGATACAGACACATAGACAGGTTAAGAGGTAAGAAACAGATGAAGAACCTTTTGAATGAATATAAATAATAAAAGAATAGAATAAATAAAAATAAGAGATTAAGGAAATAAGAAAGATGATTTTCAAAAACATCTATATATAAATCACAATACCTTGATTATATAAGTGAACTGTGTGGAATTATATTATATAAACTATAACCACACTATAAACTATCAACACATTACACATTAACACAACAGTGCTATAAGATATAGATTACACCATATACTATAAATATGTAAACGCACAATAACAGCAAGATATTTTACTCTTTACTATTTTTTTCTACTCTCTCTGTCTATTCTCTTTTTTTTACTATTCAATAGATAAAATCATTAATCAATTTGAAACAGAACAGAACAGTAACAGATTAGTTCATAACACAAATGATTTGTAGAGTTGCAGCTAAACTTAAAAGTGCAACATCCAGACACAAATGAGTGCACACACTCACACCCTGCTGACTCATCCCAAAAAAAAAACATTAAGACAGAGATAAGAGTCAAAGGAGCTGGAAAGAGGACACAGTGAGATGAGGTGAAGAGCAACTGAGCAGAATAATGTTCAGCAGAGCGGAGTTAGTGGAGACGACGCGGTAGCAGCTCTCTGGCCAGCAGTAATGACTGGAACTGATTGAAACCACACACAACCACTGGGGTGCTGACCAGGACGATGGATAATACAGAAGAAAACTACACTTTATCTGAGCCCCTCAACAAATATCCACACCCATACATGTACACACGCAAAGAAAAGGAAAGAAGAGGCTATTGTTAAGCTCTAAGCCAGCCAAACGTTGATACAGAAACACACCCACAAACACACTGACGCACACACATACACACACACATACATTGTGCAGAGGGGCTGTGAGAGTGCAGCATTGGAATATGTCCAGAATCAGAGATTATAGCTGCTGAGAGAATGGAGCAGTGTAAGCTCATTAAAGACAAAAAACTGTCTGCCGTTGAACAGGCTTAAGGGGAATTTAATTGTGTTACTTTGTCTCTGAGATTCCTCTGGTTCCTGGGAAAATACAATGGAGCTGCGAGCTGAGTGCTCTTCTATTGCAGAGAGCCTGAAACATGGATACCACATACTGTACACAAACACACCATACCGTACAGCATATGGGAACTAATGACACACAGTTTAAGTCAATCATAAACAGAACTCTGTAGAATTTCACATTCAGGAAGAAAGCAGCAGAATTAACAGAGAGGAAGAAGTAAACATTTACCTCACAACCTCAAGCTACAGCAACTAATGTGATGTGTTTGCCCTATTTGAATGCAAACACTGGCAGGATTTTAAAGGATGGTATTGGATTATTACAGATATACTGGTATCAAGATGTATGTGGGCAAATAAGGCAAAACTAATACTGCAGCAGTAGCAACTTTAATTCATTCATAGTTGTTATTTAGAATAATCAAAATATCAGTTACATTAGACTTAAATTGTATGGCTATATTAAATCACAAAATGAGACTACATAACCCATCTGCCACAACTGTAACTGGAGGAGACAACAACCACACATCTGATTGGGTAACCATCAGATCTGTCCCTGCAGCAGTACAGCAAAAGGCCTTTGCTTTTACCTTCACATCACTCTGACATTATCTGTCAACAGTATATGACAGGGTTATGAGGATTTGGAGACTCTACTCAGTCAGCAGTTGGTGAGAGAGAGAGAGAGAGGGATAGAGAGAGAGTGATAGAGAGAGAGAGAGAGAGAGAGAGAGAGAGAGAGAGAGAGGCCACCAGTTTCTCAAATGTTTGCGAGGTGGTGAAGGGGGGAAAAAAAGCATGCTCATTTTCGTAGTTCAAATATGCTGTAAAAAATGCCTCAAATTGCTCCTAGTTTATTTCAATCTCTGTGAGAAACCAAATTAGACACAAGCCTCAAGGACTAAAAAGGGACAAGAAGGCAAATAGCTACATCTACACACTGGAGTGAAGACAGAGAGATAAAATAAACGTAGTTTAGACTGTGATGTAGACAAAGGAATTATTCTAGCAGTAGGATGAACAAAGAGACAGCAGCAAACATCAAAACCTGCAGAAACAGGCTAGGGTGAAAGTATATTGACAGTAGTGCTAAAGCATTTGATGAAAAATGTAAAACATTTTTTCAGTCCAGTGTTTTTTTGGAAAATATCTGATCATAAGTTTATCTTTTTTACATGAAATGAATGACAAGGTTATGCTTGTCACTGAGGTAACAAACGCAGTGTTATATTCATTGGCAAGAGCTGATGCCAGATAATGTAAAACTTCCTGTATGTGATGTCTGACAAGGTTGTTAACTAAAAGTTCTGATATTGACTGATGGCCTTAATCATACTGTTGACAGCCCTGCACTTTAGATGCTTGAACTAAAGTTAACTTGACAGACTGAAGGGGCGAAGTGATTCACAGCCCCAAATCATGGAAGTCCTGGTTCAGAGCTCCGGAGATGAAAGGTTTAAAACAAAAATGATGCTTAGAAGCTTAACAGAGAGATCCATACGACTTTTTTGCCAGATATTGTCTTTTATACGTGAATACCAACTTATAAAATCTAAAGTACAAGGCTAATATTGAGTAGTCTAATTAGTCTAGACTAATATTACTGCTGTCAACATCAACTTGCTCAATCTACCACCTGAATGTCCTTGTTCAGACAGTAATATTAATCCAACCGTTAGTACAACTCATAGCTCTAGTGATTTGAAATTTACTCACTTTTCATTTTGACACTAAAAAAGTAGCACTAACAGTGACAGTGAGACAAAACGGAGTAAGAGCGATGGCAGTTGTGAAAGAGAATAAAGGAATCCAGCATGTGGTGGTAAGAGGCTACTATATAAACAGACAGCCTCATTGCATCTTCATGCCTGAATGAGAGCAACACTCACAACAGTGAGAGGCGCACATCTGTCGACACACATACACACACAGACAGACACCACTGTTCAATGGCCTTGTAATGACTGAGCACAGCTTTATTCACTTCCAGCAGAAAAGACTACCATTCGAGAATGGGGTGACAAGAGGGCTACAATTCTTGCCGCACACTGCGATTGGCTCAGCCTGTGGTGATGCTGCCAAGTTGATGTCATAAATAAACTAAGGCTTCAAAAACCACCCACAGAAATTAATCAACACCACCTTGTTACGGTGTCAAAACCAAACCAAACAGACAGATGCACAAAGCCTTTATTTGTTGCAGGGCTACTGCATCAAACTTCTTTTGATTGTACAGATGTTTCTATCAGGTCCATTCACTTTGTGACAGGAAAGCACCAACTGTACATCTTATGGCAAAATTGGTCAAACATGGTATACATCAAGAAAATTCATATTTAAACCCATTTAGCCCAGGGAAACTAATTTAGCCCAGAGGCAGCAATAATAAAAGACACCTATGAAGGTCTTCATTTGACATCTTGAACCACATACAAACCTGTGATTTGAATTGTATGTGTGTATTTTCAAACCAAAAAAAAGTAAAACTTCCCCAAGGCTTCAACAAGCTGCTTTCCAAATGATTTGTTGGGAGCAAAGTGTCACTAACATCATTTGTTCACATAAGTCTGTCCCTGCCAACTGGAGAAAAACTGACTAATCAGAGCTGAGTAGGTTGGACTAAGAGTGAACACATCATCTTCTCTACATTGCAAGCTAGCAACCTAGTTACATTCATGCAGAATACCAAAAGAGACAGAAAGATGGCAACATGTGGATGACATTTACGCAGATGTCCAAATGTTTTAAGTCAAATTAGAGATAAAGGCATACTTCATTGATCAAAGTGAAAAACGTTTAGTTTATGAACCAAGACCCCGCTGCATATGCTCTGGTAAAGCAGCTTTGGTTGGAGTAAAAACTTGTTGTGCTTTTCTAATAATACATTTGATTCGAGCTTCAGGTAGATCTATACGTGCCTGTTGCGTTGTTGCACAGTCCTGCACTCTGCAGGCAGAGGAATGGGTGGGAGGCGAGGCAGAGTACTGAAAGCAGGGCCTTGTTGCCCTTAGTGGTAGCCTGACCACCCCCATCATCCCCACCCACCCTGGCTCACCTACCTATCTTCAGTCTACATACACACACAAGGCCAGACAAGCAGCCTAACTTTAGTGGGAGAAGCCACAGTTCTACTTTGTGCTGGCTTCCTGAAGAGCAAGCACAGGTAAAGTCAGCACAGCCACGAAAACATGTTCAGACACAAACCTCCTGTTTAATAACTCTAAAACTCTTCCCAGAGGTATTATCATTATATCTGATGCTGTACTTACACTCATCATGGTAAACCACAATGTAGCAGAGAATAAAGATGTGCGTGTGTGGATTCTATATTTTTGCACGTTCAATGCAGCAATCATAACAGATTGGGTTCAGACTTGTTTTTAAAAAACAAAACTTGAAGAAATAAAAGAACTCCATAAACCATTGTAGATTTTTGCGGCAGGTTCCCATGGCAACAAGCCACTTAAATCTCTCTTCCCCAACTGTTTACCACACCTACCCCAATTACCCCATAAGACCCGCGCTCTGATCTACAATCAGTGCTGTCGTTTTATCACTAAGGCTTGAGGAAAGTTGAATCATTTAGGCTGATCCTGGATGAGTCATTCAGGCACAATATTTCTCTGAGTTGCTCCCCTGTCACAGCTCCAGTGTCAGTCAACTCTCACCATGACCAATCACACAAAGGGGAAAGGTCATAGGTTCATTCCCAAATTCCCAGAAGTCCCACTGCGGCCTTTAAGAGTTCCACAGCACAGAACTGGTCCTGGCCCCTCAGATCATCCAAGGGAGGCACGTCCCCCACACAGACTCATCTCCAATCACCTCAGCACACAACTGTTTTATCTGTCAGAGAGAAGGCCTCTGACCTAATGAATCACCATGACGTCCAGCAAAAAAACACAAAATTACATTTCTGGGATTTAGTGGGAGTTACAAGAACACATCTTCTGACTCGGGTCAAGTTAAAAACACACGAGTGACTCAAGATTATTCCACTTTGGAAAACTAACATCAATTTACGCACACTTTCACATAGGTGAATAAAACAGTATTTTCTTGTTTTCGGGTAAAAAGGGCTCCTATAGCTTGTAAAGAAAGGAAAATGCATTGCATGTAGCTATATACTCGCCAACCTCCAACAGTAATGAGGCTCACATAAATGAAAGAACATGGAGAGGTCTTCTCTCTTAGCACTAATCCACTAGCTCCTCTTTTTTAATAATAAATGGCTTAATCCCTTTTAAACTGCTCTCGGCCTCACATTTGTTGGGGCATACACACTCATTCACTTACACACACACACACACACCAAAACACAACAAAGAAGACTTAATTGAACTTGGTTGTAAGTAGTTATAAACATTTGCCTATTCAAGGCATGTTCAAACCCATCACACAACTGTTTGAGCAGTTTGTTTTTCTTTCTCAGACACATATACATACATACACAGACACTAAAAGCCACACAGCAGAGTCAGAGCTGAGAGCTGTTTGTGTGGGTTTGTCTGTTTTTCTACTGCAGCCCTCCCTTACCTGGACTGGGGCAGGGCTGTGGACTTGGGCTCCTGTCGGCTCTCTCTGTGGTGGTGGTTGCATGCGAACCGGATTGTGGGTCCCCATCATCAGGTGGCTCTGGGGAGATGGCGGGGGCATTCCTATCCTCATCCATGGGCGCAAGCCTGGCTCTTAGGGGAGATGGTGGAGGAGCCAAGGAGCAGGCCTGGAAAACAGAGAAGAGAAAATACAAAAATACCGTCACAGAGATGAATGCAAGGGTCATGTGAAGGATTTTTCATTGTCTTTCGAATTGTGCAACAATCCGACCAGCTGTGTTTAGTCAGGCCGTGACTTGAACCAGCACAGATCCCTCTCAGCGATTCTAAAACAACTAGAGGAAGCTTTCATGAAACCATAAAACATGAGAGAAATGCCTAATCATAGCCTGTCTTTGATTAATAGTTTTTAAGCTCTCTAAACATATGCATGCAAATAATAAGCACAATGTTAGTGTTTATTTATCAAGGTTAGAAAATGCTTTATTGGAGCACATTAATATGTATCATTTCAACACCAAGATAGAAATGAGAAACAACAAAACACAAATACTTAATCAAAGAGTAATTCAAACATATCATAATAGTATAAGTCATGCTGACTTTCAAGAAAATGTGCATTCAGTCAGTAAAATTGAATTATGGTTTCAAATATATCGCTCAGTTTGCATATTTTGATATATGCAAAAAAAATTAAATAAGGAAACTTTTATAACCAATAAAGGAACAAATAGCAGAATAGTACTATGGAATAGTGCTCACGCAGTAATATCTCATTGTTATGTCGATATCAACATAATAGTTCAATAGCAATAGTTTTTAATAAAAAATTAAATACATTATTCATTTTTGGCACAAGACTACAACCTTGTTAGTTCCTAGTATTCAGCTCTCTGCCGGTCTTACCTTCCTACTTGTTTATTTACCTGTAATCAGTCCACAGGTGTGCTAAATCTGACATCTCAAAGCAGCCAATCAGAAACGGCACGTTCTATAACTCACCATTAAGACTGGCTGAGTGTCAGATTCACGTGCCAACGTATGTTTGGCGCGCGCCCACGCTCTCCGGCGCGACTCAGCTGGACAGCTGTTTGCGCGCTCCCGCGGTTTGACTCCGCACTCGCTGCCCCCCTCTAAAACTTTTGACAACCTACAGCTAAGTTTTAGCGAAAGCGCTTTGATGAAGCGAAGTTTACCGAGTTCAGGCTCAGTTCACAACATTTCCCCGTCTTTAAACGAGCATAACGACCTGTTTGGTACTTTTGAGACGGTGAAAAGGTTGAAGAAGTTTCGGGGGAAAAAAAGAAAAATACACAGCAGCGCTCAGTGAAAACACTGAGGCAAACGTTTTTTTCTCGCATCAGAACTTTTATCCAAGTTTGTTGAGCGACAAAGTCTAACTTTGAAGCTGAGTTTTAGGCTGAATTTCAGTGAAGGTGTCTGGCCTGTTATAACGGGCGTATTCTGTTTACCTTCGCTGCATGTCTGCGCCCTGCTTCCCCTCAACGAGTCCCTGCATGCTGGGACCGAGCTCGGCTCCAGCTGTGTGGATCCCTCTCTCTCTTTCTCTCTCTCTCTCAGCCCGGGTCTGTATCCTGCACGGTGACTACGCTTTGATCAGCCACAGGAAAAACAAGTCGACCCTTACCTTCTCTCTGGCTGGGACGCGCTGCGGCCGAGCTCTCGGGCTAATTCATTCTCTGACCGCTCCAGGTGGACTCCTCGCCCTCCGGGACCTTTCCCGTCCAATTCCCCCCAAAACTTTTGTCACTTCACAACGACCAGCCGAGTCTCTTTTCGGCTCATGTGGGTGCCACGGGCTCCCGAAATTCAGCGCATTTTTCTCCAGCGAGGACACTTTTCTCTCCGCCTCCCAAGTCTCTCTCTCTCCGGCTCGCCCAGCGCACCAGATGTTGGGAAGTTTGCGAGTCTCTGCTCAGCGCAGCGCTCTTTGTCTGCGCCGCGGGTCTCCTCACCTTCTGCTGCTGTTTGTGCAAACAAAGTCCGAGCACAGCACCGTCCCGAACCCGTCCAGCCTCCCCAAACGAGCAGTGCGCACGTCCTATGGGCTCGGTTCTCTCCTCTCTCTTCACTCCCACTATACTTGCCTGGGACTTCTGTGCTGCAGCTATTGGACAGGAAACTACAGTCAGCAGTGATTGTGCTTCCTCCAGGCTACAAACTAGTTGGGCTGAACTATACTGTCATATAATTACCCCTTAACCCGAACCAGACACAGCACTAACACAGAGGAGCTTTCATCAGGATTTATGAGGCCAGGGACCATATGTTTTGTCATTAATAACAGAGTAACAGTTTGTGAATATAACTTTTTATGTGTAGCAGCAATAATGCAGGTAACAACTGCATGTGCTTACTGAAATCATTTCAATAGAGCATATGATTATTTGTGGGAATTATAGCTTCTGTCTTTCTATTCCTTCACTTCAAAAGTTGTAATTACAGTATTATTTATACTTTACTATACTTTTCCCCCTCCAAAATTCCAAATAGTTGTATTGTTTTCTGACATGAGTTGACCGTACCTTTGTCTTTCAGGTGCAGGGTCGCTGCTCTCAGTTCGCACAATGTTGTGACTCACTGTGGGAATTTTCCTCATTCATTCTGGTGTGTGCAGGGCCTTTTTTAAAAGACCAAACTGGGTCATTTCGACTGATTCATCCTTGTGATTCACCCTCGCGAGAGTAGTCGTGCACTCAAAAGTAATTAGAGAGAGAAAAACACAGGCAGAGCGCATCCGCACACCAGCTGGTGTGTTTTCAAACGTTACTTTTGTGCCAAAAGCCCAGGTATTGAGACCAAACTGGGCATTCACAGTCGACAAGGCGTGCCTTTATAAAACTGGCTCCAAGGACGTCCCTCTGTTCATCATACCCATTCCCCATGTCATCAAGGGCTCGATGAGTGAGGCTTTTTATTGAATAAATGAATTAACATATGTCACAATTCTCATTAAGACTCATTAAATTGAGACGAGAAGATGTTACGATGAGTGTGCCTGACATCTGTAGTGGATAATCCACTCCACAAACAAACTAATTAGCTTTAGTTCAATACAAATTAACCAGGGACGCTGTAATGACATGCACTGTATTGATTTACATTACGCTCACATGAATAAGGATTCACAAGAGGGGTGACTGTCATGAGCCTCATACTGGGAAACTTCAACCTTTCAACCTAAGATTGAAACTTTTAATCGTTCTCAAACTAGCTCTTGTATTTGACTGTTTTAACTCACTAATATCATAAACCAGTTTGACCTCTTTTCAAGATTACGTGTTCAGTTTTCCATGAAATCACACAGGCCAGACAGATGCGTTTTTAATTCCATTTGTTGTCAAAGGACCTGATATTCTTGTTTTAAGAGTATCGATGCCAGTGGTTAACCAGCAGCGACAAATGTTTCGAAATACAAGACTCCCATACAGAGGCTACCCCAAATATCCAAGGACATATCTGATGCAAAAACATAATGGAGTGTCTTACTTTGAAATAAGATAAATGAGTAGAGATTAATAGCAGACGTCTGACGATGATCTACAATCTCATACGTCTATAAAAAATTCTGCAAAACCTTGCAATAACATTTGGCCAGATTAAACCAAAACTTATCTCTCAATGGCTGAAGGGTATTATTGAAAATGACCTTTACTCATTAATACAGAAACAATAAGATGGGGGGAGTAAAACAAATGAGCAGAGCAAAGGGGTCAGCTGCGTTTCTTGGGTCACAAATGATACAGAGACACGCCGCACATGACAGACAGGCCTCTTCCGCTCCAGACATGTTGACACCTGGAGGTTGCAGCTGATGAGAGCGCGTTCAGTGATTGATGCTCAAAGGCGTGGCGGGGGCGCGAGGTAATTCACTGCAGCAAATCTCCTACTTGAGACAGGCCACATTTTCACCAACAACTTGATAACCTCCCATTCAATCTGCGCGTGCAATCCCTCATCTGAAGCAGCCAGGCTTTGACACTGAAGCGTTTGTGGGACTCGCTCTGTGGGGGCTCAGCGTCCGTCTGGGCACGAGGGTCAGAGCGTGTGTGGGCGACGGTAGCGTTAGAGAGATCTGGTTCCAGCAGGATTTTTTTTTTTTTTTGTCTGTTTGTTTTTTGGTTTGTCAAATAAATCCAGAAATCCAGATCCAAGCTGCATTTTATTTAAGACAGTTGTGAACTTACAGTTCAGCAAACCAGACACACGCTGTGCTCCAAACGTTTTTGTAACACAATAATGAAGACAGATCTTTCAGAGAGGCTGTCCCTCTGTAAATGTCACCCATGAAGGAGTTTAACAAAACCTACCACGGCAAGGAAATGCGATAACAACCGATGGTTTCAGTTCAAGGTCCCTTTGAGCTAATTTATATCAACACATTTCAAATAGTTGCCTTCCCTGCTGCTTTACATGCATAACTTACCAATTTGTCATCTACTGCAGGGGATTTTTTTAACAGGGTGGGAGAGAGCACTCCCAAAATTATAGCAAATTAAAATTCACCCCCATTTCTAACTAATTTGCAGGATCACAATGTGAATTAAATGTGTTAATGAAGAAATTCTCGTCTTTTATCTGATATTGTCGCATCAGCTAAAAGCAATACTATGCAATTATGGTGTAATAAAAAGAGGACCAGCATAAATAAACCAAATGCAAGCATCAAAAGACCCTGAAGATTGTTGACATTACATTGTGACTATATTAAAGTCTTGTGTGTTTGTACAAGATTCAGACCCCCCCCCAACCTATTCCACCCTGAACAATGAGAGTGGAGAAATTTTCTTGTCATCAGCTTCCTGAAAAGCTTATGCTCTCTATCCTCTTACTTCCGTTTATGACTCACACCCCACTTCACCATTCACCGCACCCACAAGGCTCTCCACACTACACTCTGATAGCTTTTCATTTCTATTGCTTACTTGGTATTTACATAATTATTTAAATGGCAATGGTTCACAGGTACTCAGCTGTAATTTAATCAAAGCTTATTTAACGGTCATTTAATTATTTTTAAACACATTCGTCACAGAGTAGGTTGGGGGGCGCCGCTCACCTTGCAGATGTGCCGGCTGCCTTTGTTCTGGCTCTCGCTGGCAGCTTCCTGTAGAGGGGAACAGGGACTCTGGACCGCTCAGGGTCTAGTTCACCGAACAGACGAATATGGCAGCGCCCTTCCACATTCCTCACCTCCAACTGTGCCATCAAATCAGTTTCCAATTATAAAACAGAAGCTGCTGTTGGCGCACACACAGACAAGTATTTTACAGTATGCAGGGGAACAGAGATAACTGCAGCAACAGATTTTTTTTTGTGCCCCTGATCCTGAACAACAATCGTTCAGCTTGACGCTTTCTTGCACGATGAGATGAGAAGACTGATACCACTCTCATGTCCAAACCCCTCTATATCCAATTTGTTTAGTTTGATGCCTTTTGACAAAGGCTGCTGTTTCCCCGTTTCCACTCTGTGTGGTAAGCTAAGCTAACCACTTGCTCCCTCCAGAAAAGTATAAAAAGGCATAAAAATGGTTTTGATCTTTTCATTTAATTCTTGGCAAAAATTATGTTTGTTTCCTAAAATGTTGAACTATTTCTTTGAGTATGAAAAATTATACAAGCTTGGACTGTGAGTCCTTGTAACAATGTACTGCCTTGAACCTGAAAAGTCAATGATATCCCCTTTTTCATACAATGAATTTTTACTCTGTAAGAAGGAGAGAGTCAGCATTATACTATAAAAATATAAATCCACTCTCACACTTGTAGCACAATATAGCACTTAATCTTATGTTACTGCTTGGTTGATTTTTTTTTTTTTTTTTTGCAGAAACTCAGTCTCAACCCCGACTGAAAGGCTGAATTTAAGTACCATTGCAGAAGGGGACGTTCTAAGTTCTGCTACAGACTGTATCAAGGGCAGGTTGTCCTCACAAAGGCAATCATGCCATGTCTCACCGTGCTGAAAGCAATTCTACCTTTCTCACAGCACGTAGTATGGAGCTGTTCTTTGTTTGGCTTAGGCCTCTGAGGCTTCAGAGGCTTTCCAGCCCACTGAGATCCAGCAGAGAAAGAGCAGGTTGCCTCCTCTACTTCGCCGGCGCTGGAGGGCCGAGGTGAGAGCCGCTCCACTGCTCCGGAGCTTCTGACCGGGCTGCGCGAGATGCCGCACGCAGACCCTCCCCGGCATCAGATCAGCCGCAGCAGGCAGGGTGGGAGGGGCAGATGGATGAAACGTAGAGATTGAGAGAGAGTCCAGACAGAGGCAAAGAGACAGAGAGAGTGTGTTTGAGTACAGCGTGCGTGTAGGTGTATGTTTACGGAGAGGTGAAATCTGGAGCAACACAGACACAGAGGGTATCTGCCCAGACCGCCTGAAAGTATTATTGTAAACTTTTGACGTTAATTGTCTCAGTGGTTTTTGAATAGTCTGGTGTGACTGGGAGCAAGAGAGAGAGAGAGAGAGAGAGAGAGAGAGAGAGGAGGGTGAAAATGTGGTTCCAATCATTCACAAAGATGCTTTTGTTCTGTAGCTGGGGCCCTCTCTCTCTCTCTCTCTCTCTCTCTCTCTCTCTCACACACACACACACACACACACTCTCTCTCTCTCTCTATCTCTCTCTCTC
>JAOXYL010000100.1:17287197-17303128 GCA_028564955.1 Terapon puta | reverse complement strand
CTCTCTCTCTCTCTCTCTCTCTCTCTCACACACACACACACACACACACTCTCTCTCTCTCTCTATCTCTCTCTCTCTGTCTCTCTTTCTCTCTCTCTCTCTCTCTGCCACACATGGAGTCATGCAGTTTCATCCACTTTCTCATCAGACTCTTGACTTCTCTCGGGAGGAAAAAACATACCTGTGAGACACAGAGAATTAGAGGCTGGTTATTTAAAAACCAGGACAGTGACCCAGAGTTTGCGAGAGTTGCTCAGTTTTGAAGTTGCTTACGGTCAATGTAAGAGAGCCAATGAGTACTTACTGTAGTTGTATATCAGGAAATTTAAATGCTTTTTTAATTAAAGATATTACTTCAGTTCTCAGCATGTCATATTGATTTTTGCTAAAGACTGATTCATTTCAATTATTATTTTTTTACATTAAAAAGATCATTTGACTCTATCTTTAAACAGAACATTGATTCATTTTGTGTTAAAAACAATTAGGCAATTAATTTGTAGTTCATCTAGAGGCAGTTATCAACAACCAATTTGACAGTTTGTATTCTGAGCAATTTGTCAAGCAGAAATAGAAGACATTTACCATTTACAGCTTCTCAAATTTGATTTTATAGTAGACTTGAATATGCCTGTATTTTGTATTATTCTTCCAACAGATAACACATGTTTCACAGTCACTTCTATATTTTATGATCTTCATCAAATCATTCACTTGCTCAGTTTGTGCCAAAAGAGAAAGCTTACCACACAATTATGTTTCTACATGTTTAATATCAGTAAGGTCAGAGTGACCACCAAAAATGTGTTTGAAGTACACACACACACACACACACACACACACACACACACACACACGCATGCACGCACACACAAGAAAGTTTCAGTTAATATTGCATGTTTTACTGTTTTCAGGCTCATGAGTCTGAATAAGCAGATCCATATGCACACATACAGCAGCAGATACACAGTATGTTGTGTCTTTCTCAGTGAGTCAATATACTGTTTGGAGGGCAGCCCACTCCGTCAGCCACAGACACGGAGGGAAAGAAGGGAGGATGACAGAGTGAGGGAACTGGGGAGCGAGAGATGTTAGCATGGCCCTCAGTAAATTTATTTTGTGACTCACAGGGTCTGCCTGGACCTCAGTGCTCTCCATGTTGCAGGGGGCTAGCAGGCCTTCACACCCACACTCACCCATATCTCACAAACACACACACACGCGCGCACACACACACACACGTGCATATTGATTCAGCAATGCAAGTCCATGTGCATGCACCGGCAAGCAGATTCAAGTATGTCTATAAAAAACGTGCAAACGTGCAACACGCACACTCATGAGCACACACCTACTGCTTAGTCTGTCCAGATGAGCATTGAGAAATATATTCATAGCTTCAGACTCAGGTTGATGCCAAACACTACGGTGCCACGCCAAGAATAACCTCTTTGTGTGTTACTCTGCACCCTGGTTCACCTTGAACAAGTATATAGAAGTACATTTCTGCCTGGTATTCATGATGTGTGTATGTCAGTGAGTGTGTTTCTTTGTACGGGTGTGTGTGTGTGCATGTGTGTCTGTAATAGGCTTAGAATGGGGTTTCTCCCAAAACCAAATGTCACAGGGATTTAAGTGTCAAGAGTGAGTTCCCTCCCAGCTGACTAACAGAGAAGTTCACTAAAAGCACAAGATTAAACAAAGTTTCAACTTTCCAAAAAACATCCAGCCAGTTTCCATTTTTTCTCCCTGTGGCAACACATCCACGATGCAGCGCAGAAGTTTAAAGATAAGCTGTAGGGCATGCGCCAAACCTGCGAGGGAGAGAGAGACAGGCAAAAATGAGGAGAGGGAAAAACAGGGAAAGAGAGCACATAAAGTACAAACAGGTCACAAAAAGAAGTTTCCACCACATACTGCATCTGATCTATAATGTCATAAGACTACAGCCACCTGATTTCATGTTATTCACTCCACCACTCTCACCACAGGTAGTTCACTCTTGTTCTGTGCTCTCTGGCCCACCCTGTTGGTCGGACCACGTCAGTGGACCACTGTGATGTTTGTTGCTGGGTTTGTGTTTATGAGATGCTGCTTGTGTTGTCCGGTTTGTTTACTCCTCCTGGTGGCCACTCTCTGTATGACAACACACACTGACCGCTATGGAGGCCGGACACAGGCCGAACTTCTGACTCAAAGAAAAGTTTGTGATTTACCAAGGTTTACGTGTTGGGTAGGACAGACTAACTGCTATGCTGCAATGGCACCATGGGAATTTGATTCTTTAAAGGCTGTTTGGCATGTTGCACTGTATGAAGGCTATGAACTAAAAGAAGTGCATTATCCATATAAGGAGCTCAGGACTTTGGCTATTGAAATGGAAAATGATCTGCTAGCATTGGAATTCCATTCATAATAAGCCATCCAATGGGAAACAATCTAGGACAACAGTTGTCTATTTTTTTAAAGGAACATTGAACATTTTTTAATGAAACTCATCATAGAGATTTCTTACAGGAAAATGGGAATTTTTCAGTACATTATAAATGACCAGTTTATTGACTTTGGTGTGTCCTGAAAAGCTAGTACTGACTAAACCTTTTAGTTTTTTGGCCTGTTAGCAGGTTTTATTACGTGTGGTAGTTGTGCATAATATGTCCTAATAATTTCAAAAACTGTATGAGGTGAAAAGATGGAAAATAAATGTCAATCCTCATGAAAAAACAAAGATTAAGGTGAGACCTGAATAAAGACAATTCTATGTTACAATAATGTATTTTTTCTGCCTTCCAGTTGTGTTTATCTTGTAAACCCTTTGGAGGTATGAGCCACTGTTATTATACCTCTGCAGAAGAAACAACAAGGATGCAGCGTAGGACAGTGTAATAAGTATTTTATTGCATTTTATAATGCCATTGTCAATAATTAGTACAGATTACATGCAACTAGACCTACTGTACAGTTTTTTTTATTGTCTGCATGGACAGACACAAGAAGATTCAGGTTACAAATACACAGATATATGTGTGTGTTTTTATACAGCATGAAGGAAAGGGCAGTGACTGGCATTACATGGCTACCCGGAGTGGAGGGTCAGAGGGCTGGGCTCCACTGTCTGTCTAAAGCCACCACCCAGTCCCTGTCCCCGCCTCTTCCTCGGGTCACACTTTCAAATAACAAGAAACAGAACAAAAACCAATAAAGAGAGGTAAACAGGTAAACTGAAACTAAGAAACAATTCAGAGAGTCACTGCTGAAAATGTACACACATTCCTAAGGTTTAACCAGAGGAGAGCTGAAGTGGTAGTTCCATCTGGATCTGGCTGTCTACTTTATAATACCGTCAGGCAAAGCTCCACTTTGAGAGTCCCTTCCCCCTCACGTGACACCTCAGAACTGTCCAATCACATGTCAGGATTTGGGCTCCCTGTGTCCTTTGAGTCAGGCACCAGCCAACAGGCGGCGGGCTGGTCCTGCAAACGCCATCAACGTGGACGTACGAGAGATAACAGCTATCAGTAAAGGTGATCAGTGAAGTTGATGGAGAGTTTTGGAAGTAGCTTGGTTTTTGTTTGGTTAAGGTTGTGGCATTGGTTTGGTTACAGTTTGGTTACAGTTCAGGAGTTTGGACTAAGCAAATGGTTTGCTCGCAATGCCTTTGGTAGTCAGAGGACGAGCTGCATCTCTGAGAGCCATTCCACAATTTGGTATTGAGACTACACAAGAGGAGGAGTATCATAAATGCAACAGTGTCAGTCTTTGATCTGCCTCGGTGGGACTGGGAGATGAAGTTTGTGACCGGTCACCACCAGCCAGGTGTGTGACTCAGTGACACCCCCATGGCGCCTGCAGATGATTGACAGCTCTGTGGGTCGGAGTTCAGCAAGGGAATGACAGGGGTCAGGGGTCAGAGGGAGGGGTCACAGGGAGCTGGGACACATATTGGCACCTGAGAGGACCAACAGCAATACCTTTCTAGAGCTCCGCGTTTTTTTTTAAAGCAAGAGAGGGGCTACATATTCTTACATTTTTTCTCTTTCTCTTTTTCTTTTCGGAGGTTTTGGTCCTGTCTTTGAGAAAAAGTCCTTCTGAGGTATCAATACATAATGAAGTAACTTTTTAGTTTGTTTTCCATTTGTTTTTTTCTTTCCTTAAAAATGCATAAATGCAGTACAGAGACAAAAAAGTATCAAAATAGACCTAGCTAAGATAAATATACAAACAGGTGTTACCTAAACCACTGATCTAACTTTTATTCTTTTAATTTTTTTTTTGAGATAATACACTTAAAAAATCAGCGTCCCAGACGTTTTATGAAGAACTGAAAAAGTGGAAACAAATAAAACAAAAACAAAACTAATAAACCAAGATACCTGCAGCACTTAATATGATAAATACATATACTTCAGCATTAGCAGTACAGTATAGGAATCAGAGCTGAAAGCTTTACAATAGCTAAACAGGTGCAGAGAAAGAAAAAAAAAACAAAACAAAGAAAAAGGGAGAGAAAAATCAAAGGACAAAATGGGAAAGAATGCCCTGGAGAGATAAGTCAAGCATTAATATACAAGAATACATCATGTTATGCCAAGCTGGAGAAACAACAGAAGTGTTACATGGTGACCTGTGAACAATCTACATCTTTATAAAACAGCTTTGTTTACAGGTGTACCTTAAAGCACAAGTCAGAGATCATCTATGCACTGTATGCAGCAGTTCCTCTTGGTTTGGATATTACTAGTAGTAGTGATGAGTTTCTTTGAGTGTGTGTTAGTCCTCTCAGTGTCTCTCCGAGTGTTCTGGTGAAGCAGGTGCTGCTGTGTTGTGGGTCTTTGGATATCTGGATGGTCAGAGCCTCTGATGCACTAACCCATAGCCCTGCTTCTATGCTTCTGTTAAACCCTTGTGTGTGTGTGTGTGTGTGCACTGATATTTTTCTGCCCATCATAACCACCCTGACAACAGCTCCCTGCAACACCACAGAGCCATCAACAACCAGTTTCTCACATGCTGAGATCACAAAAACGCACGCATACAGTCAAAAGCACAAGGTGGAGAGGCCGTTCACGTAGCTCAGTGCTAATTGGTTGCAGGAATATAGTCAGTTTTTACACAGCTGATAGAAAACTTGTCATATGTAGTGAGCTCTTCACAACACACTTTGAGACGTAGAGAGTGCTTTAGATGTGGTTTAAGGAGAGGTAGTCATTTTAAAATCCATGGAAAGTGAAATGTCTCTCTGTTTTTGGGCTCAAGCAGATGCGTTAGGGAGTCCGGATCCAAATAGCTTTTTTTTTTTTCCTTTTTTTTTGTTAGTCATACAGTAAGTGTAACAACAATTTTGGCATTCATTATTATTATCATCATCCAGGAAGAATGGAGAAAAAAAAATTCTTTAAAGAGAGTTCAGTCTCCCATTGGCTATATGTTGAACCATTTTGAAAAGGAGGTAGTGTTATTTTTGGTTTTTATCTCATTTCAAGATGCCTGTCTGCCACTTTGTACTTTGTGAGAAATCAGTCTCTAATGTGACAGGAAACAGTCCTGTTTGAACATAAAGTCATCAGAAAGGTTCTTTTGTTAAATAAGAAAAATTGTCTGAAGTGCAAGAGATAGTTTGAGAAAAAGTATGAAAATATGAACCCAACTTTTAATTATATGATGTCCCTTGGTTGTTTTCCTCTTACATTGGTATACTTTTTTATTATTTTTACTTGTTCCCTCTTTATTGTAATATAAATGTTTTTTTGGAATAACTCCTCCCTGTCCAAACGTGTGACTTTTGTAACCACATTACAGTACGCTTCCTCTTCCTGTAAATACTACGGACAGAACAAGAGGGCATGTTTATTTCCAAGACTGAAAAACGTTCATTATGGCAGCACCAGAAAGTATCCCATAAAGCCAGGGCGATTTGAAAGAGCCAAATTTTGTGATTACGTATTTAACCTCTGTTTGTTGGCATCTCAGGTTGTTCAAGGTACAAATATGTTATGTTCAAATACCTCACGAGTGCCTCATTTTTTTTTGTCCTGCTTGTACAGCAGCGGGGCCAGTCCTGGGGTTGTGTTTGGAACACAGCTTAGCCTGAGTGTGGGAGAGACAGGGTTTCATCTCTAAGTGCTTTCATCTTTTCTTTCTTTATGTTTTTCAGAGGAACTGTGCGAGGTTTGTTAATACTAGTTTTTGGCCTCATACCTAATGTGAGTCATTCGTAACTGCTTATCATGTAAAAAGCTTCGATGTCGCCAAATTCTAGTTTGCTTTACACACTTTGGTTTTTGGAATGGTCAGCACTGTAAGTCATGTAGAATTTCAACACAATAGTTATATGAATACAATAATAAGAATCCAAACTCCTGGTTTGTTGTCTTTTGGCCAATTCTTAAAGAAGGAAAAAAAAGAGAGAAAACTCAAAGAGGGCAAAAATAAACTACAGGGTTTTTGGTTTTCTACATATTTCTTTGGTTACCTGTAACAAAAATAAAATGGGAATAAGCAGATAATAGATTAAAATAAATGTTAAATTTGGTATGGCACTGTAGAGAAAAGTAATGCTTTTTATGCTCGCGGAAAACAAACAAAATAAATCTCACGTGCTATTCCTTTAACACAAACTCACACAGTGAATTGCAGATAGCTTCTACACAGTAACTATTACAACCATAGAGCTTTGAATCGAAGCTGAGCAGAGTTGCCACATTTGGTGTCCCACAGTAAGAATTCCCCCTTATTTGTTAATCAATTTGGACACAGTTCCAGGCAGAACCTTTGTGGGATGAGGTATTCTCTGACTGCAGTAATAATATATATATTTTTAAAGCATTACTGATATTCCTCAACTAAATACACAACTGAAAACAAGTGAATGAGAGAGAATGAAAAAAAAAGATTCAGCTGTTAAATAATCTGTCTGGATAATGGCAACTTTAAGTGCTATTTCCAAATTTCTTGCCTGCTACACTTGGGACAGAAAGGGAGAGGGGCAGGAGTAGGGGTCAGGTATCACAAGTTGGGACAATACTGCGCTTTCCTCTTCTTCGTCTTCTTTTTCCTTTTTTTTTTTTTTTTGCCAATACTCATTTGGAATGGTGTGAACAGCCAGAGTAAATCAAACAAATCACAATACAAAAACAAAAACAGCATCCTTAGAAAAGGTACGTTGAAACAGAACGCCACCGTGGAAATATTGATTCTCAAAAAATAAACAATGATAATAACATCAAATAAAAAAAGGAAATGACAAAAGCTACCACACGTTTTTTTTTCTTGTTATGTTCCATAATCATCGACAGTTTTCTTTTTTTTTTTAGTCACAATATTTCTGTAGACTTCCTCCCGTGCTTCTCTCTGCATCCCCTCATTTCTTCTCCTTCTCAAAGTGTTCCAAGCTCATCCTTCCATCTGCAGACGGAGGAGAGGAGGAGGACAGCACCAAATGGTCCTATTCCTGCAGTCTTTCTGGGTGGGGAGGGTGGGCAGGGATGGAGGTGGGGTAGGGAAAAAATGTCTTCTTTTTTTTTCTCACGTAGAAGCAAAGAGTTTAAAAGATGTCTGTCACTAAGTGTCTCGCTTGGGGGGTGGGGGGGGACAAGTTTGGACAGAGACCGGGGGCCGCGCCGCCTCCTCGCCGTGGGCTCTCACGTGCACCTGGAGACAGGAGCCTGCTCTGCAGAAGTGCTGGAGCGCTGCTAGAGGTAATCTTTGAAAGCGCTCCTCCTTCCCTCCCATCTCGAAGCCCGACAGTTTCATTTGAATAAAATCAAAGAAAATGAAAAAGCAAGTGATCGACTTAAAGAAGGGGGGGAGAGGAAGGAGAGGTATACTGCACAGGCCCTCGTCACTGCTCCAAATCTATATACACATGATCCTGTGTGTGCATGTGTCTCTCTCTCTCTCTCTTCACACATCTGTGCATCTTCTCAAGTGACGTGGAGATAAAAACGGCTAGCCAGGCAGCCCAAGACAACGGTGAGGAGAGAGTATGCAGAGTGGTCGGGCGGGGAGAAGAGTGTGTCCAAACCTCTAGGGGTCTCTACACAGAGGCTGATTCGACCAGGGAGGATGGTGAGACATGATTTGACACGTGGATAAGTGTGCGCGTGTGTGTTTGTGTGAGTGTGTATGCAATGAGTGGTGTTACACCTCTGAGCCTAGTGTTGGAAAAGAAACACATGGAGGTAAAGCAGTGCTCCACAGTCTTGTTTTTGCGTCTGAAAGTAACGGAGGTCATCTAACCCTGTTTGGAGTTTCTCGATGTCGTCCTTGGTTGCTTGCATTTTCTTAAAAACAACAACAACAACAACAAAAAAAAAACATTCTCTTTTTTTTCTCTCTTTTCTCTTAAGTGTACTGTAGCTATCTTTTCCTCTTCACACTGATGAGAGGGCTCAGGGATTGATCTCGCCAAGTCTCGTCCCTCTGGTCCACCTGTGATCTGTCCTACTCCAGCTCCTCGGTGGGGAGATCCTCCTCCAGGTCGCGCTCGTCGCTCGGCAATGGCAGGCTGTGTGTGACGCCGGCCAGCAGGGACACTGGCCGACTGTCTTCCTCCACCTCAGTGGGCTCCTCCTTCACATGCACCGGGTGGCTGGCGGAGAGAACAAACAGCTGTTAGCGGGGCGGGGGGAGGAGGTTTACAGGCACACGTCCAATGCCAAACATTTTCTGGCATGTTCATAGAGTTAATGTTAGTTTACTGAAATTAATAATAAATAAATTTTTAATATTCCAGTATTGTTGTTGGTATTTTTAACCTTTTTACAGATATATCTGCTGTCACTGTATTTAAAGTTATGGTTTAGTGCACCTGAGGCACCCAAAGCACAAATATATACTGTGTGAAATAATTGTGAACCTGCAGCATTTTAAAGGCTAAGAAACCATTAAATTGAAAAGAAATGGTTACACTGATTTATAAAATGTAAAATGAACATCTGATTTCTGTACTTTGAACAGAAAAGCCTCGCTCATCTCGCACTAAACTAAAATGATTTCTCTATTAATATCATTATCGCCAATATACCGCCATGTAATGTATATGTTAAGCAACACTGATTAGAGCAGGTTGGTGTCGCCTGCTTGCATGTCCGTGCTCACCTGTACTGTTGGGGGCTGAGCGTGGGGCTGCAGCTCCCGTTGCTGTTGACCTGCTCCACAGTGGAGCTGACATCATCGTGGCCCACATGCAGCATGTTGAGGCTGGCCGCAGACGGAGGGCTCAGCAGGGAAGGGCTGTTCAGCAGGGACAGACTGCTCTCTGCCAGAGCCGCCTAAACACACACAAAAAAAGAGCTGTCACTTAAAATAATTCAAATCAAGTTTTTCTCACCCTTAAAAAAATCCAACTGGATTAAATTGAAGAAGCTAAGTTATACTAGTAAAAGTGGCATGTGATATGAAAATAGTTTTTCCACCACAACCATGTTGAAACACTTACATTTTTAAACTGTGATGCCCTTTCCATTTGTATGTCAGCTGACTTAACACAATGAGATGCAAGACGCAGCTTAACGTATAGTCTGAATGAGAGATGGAGTTTTCCTTTACGCACTGATGCGAGCTCTTCCATATGGAGCACATTTGAATCCACCAAGTTGCCAGTGAACTTGACAAACCACTAGGGGGCACTTACATACAGTACTTCCCCCGTCGTGGCTCGTGCTTGTACATTAAAGTCCCCGTTACAAGTGTGAGGGTGTTCACATGAAAGTCTCAACAGGAGTGCTAAGCAAGACCGAGCTGCAACTTCATCTTAGACACGCCTACACACAATCAAACACGCATAAACACTGTGAAACATCAATGTCTGCTGAAGAGAAAACAACTGAGCCAATGTGTCACTGCTCCAAACACTCACACCCAGCCGTTCTTATGTGAGACAGGTTGGACACTGGTGAGTGAGAGACCCACCCCACCTCCCCTCTCACACAGGAACAAAAAAAAAAAAAAAAAAAAAAAAGACAAAAGGAGGGGAATTCTCACCGGCTCAGAGATGGATTTTCTGGGACAGGCGATAATTTTATGCGCTAACCTTAATTGACAACTACTTGACGCTATAAATCATCTCAGTCGCAAAATTGCATGTGGGTGTGGGTTTGGTGTGCACGTCTGCGTAGGAGTGGAGAGATGGGTCTAGTGTGTGTGGGTACCGAGGCAGGGGGGAGGTAGCGCACATGTGAGAAAGTGAGGTGGGAGGTGAGAGTGTGTGTTGGTGTGGGTGGAGGAGGAGGAGGAGGGCGGTGGTGTGAATGTCGTTAGGGAATCTGCTAATTATAAGAGGGAATTGATATTAGTGCCCTTGATAGCGATTGGCTGCTGTGTGTGTGTGTGTGTGTGTGTGTGTGATTGCGTGAGATAGAGACACATAGCGAGAAATGGAGGGGGGGGGGGATTTCCTTACCTGGTAGCTGGCGTTTAGGGATCCAAAGCCCAGGCCTGAAATCATGTTTTTCACCAGAGTGGGACTTCTGCACACACAAAAAGGGAGGACAGAGAGAGGGAGAGAGAGAGAGAGAGAGAAAGAGAGAGAGAAGCACAGATTGAGCACATATGTGAAAGGATGTCACCTCAGCCAAAGCACTCTGACAAATCTCCCAAATATGTTTGTTACAAGTAGAAACATACACAGACTGTAAACACATGCTAAAATACACACATGTGAAAGTGTCTAATATCTGGTGTGCAGGTGTTTGCATGCCTCTGTGTGTATGTGTGTGTGTGTGTTTGTGTGTGCACGCGTAATTATCGCTGGTTTCTCTGGCGGTTGGAGAGAACATCTGTTTACATACGCTAACAAGGTTTTTTCCTCTCCTGCATCTCACACAGCTGCTTACTAATGGTCTCGACAAACAGGGAAAAACACACACACATACAGTGCGAACACGGCAGTCCACCTTTTTTTTTCTTTTTTCTTTTTTTTTGGATTGCTGAGTTGGCCTCTTGGTAATAATAGAGGGTCCATTTAGGCAATCATAGTGCCAGCACCCATAAGCTCGCACTCACATCAACCTCAACTGTGCACCAAGAAAACAAATGTGAGTGTGATGCAGTGTGTGTGTGTGTGTGTGTGTATGTGTATGTGTGTGAGCGCCGTGTGTGCACTTACCCGGTCATCTTTGGTGGTCTCCTCTTTTGGTATTCAACTTCATCCACAGTCCACACGGCCCCCTTCACGTTCTCAACACGGACAAAACACTTGTGCAGACTCAGGTTGTGGCGCACGGCATTCTGGGAAAAGGAAAAGAGAAAAGAGGGAGAGCTTTAATCTGCACTGTAGATCAACTAACAAGTCCTTAACATGGCTATTTTATTTTGCAATTATTATTCAGTGTCTAAACTGATTTAATTTTCATATTCAATTTTATTTTTAATGATTTACATTGATGTGATTTTTTACAACCTCCATGACGCTCATGCGGGAAACCTGTCCTTGAAGAGTAACTTAACACCGGCTGAAATTGTTATTTTTATTCCTTTACTTGAAGCTCTTCCCTAGCTCCAGGTAAGAACACTCACCCAGGGTGTGTTCAGTACAAACAATGCTTTCCAGCACGGTGTTAAGTTACCATTTAAACTGTGTGACCTGAGGATACTTGTCCTTTTTTTTCATGCCCAATCACTTTTTATACACACATGCACGCACACACACACGCACGCACGCACGTGTATATACTGTAGCTCTAGTGCTAATATAAGGCAGCAGTTCTCGAGCAGCGTTATTTTATCTCTGAATTTTTCTTATCTGTCATCATCAGCACAGACACACAGAAACACACACACACACACATCCACATCCACAGGCACTCAGACAGGCAAGCAGGCAGGCACACCGCTATCTTCGTCTCACCCCCCCAGGGACAGGCCTCCCTTTTCATCTGCTATTTGTAGTTTGTTCATGCCCAATTTCATTACCAATTTTAATTCGTCTATAATTAAATCCTGCATATTCTCTCTGACACGCTGTTCTAAGCCGAGAGGGAGGGACAGGCCAGGCATGCATCACTCCTCGCCGTAATTACACACGCAGATACACACAGACACGCACGCACACACACATACAAACACACACACGTAATTACACAAGCCATAATCAGCGGAGGAACCCTTTCTCCCCCGCATCCCCTCAACCCCCGAGCTGTGATGCTAAGTTTTGTAAATGAGTCTGACCCCAATCTGCGCCCGCCACCCTGACAGTGCAAACACACACATTCACACACGTGCGCACACACAGACACACACGCCAGACACCAGTGCTATTGCAGCGCTATTTGCATTCGTCTCCGTGATGAAAGCCTAATTCTCCCAGTTAAAACATTAGCAGTCATTTACAGTGGGTCACAGCACATGTGCCACTCATCTCCACTCCCTCCGGCTGAGAGGGGGGTGCCGACTGGAGGCAGAATTTTAGGGAAGAAAGACTGAATTGTGTACCATAAAAAAATTAAATGACAGAAAAAAAACCCCAAGAGACTAAATTCATTTCAGGTTTACAGGTGCTCCTGGTAGTGTGAATGCCTTTTCACTGTAAATATTTGAGCACTGTGATCTGTCCAGTTGTGTCCCCTCTTCTGTTTGATTAATACTGAGGCAGGCTACTGCCATATGATCCCAAATAGGAAAACAAAGCAGATGCAAAATAAAAGAATGAAAAACTTTTCAAATATTTTCATATCCTTTACTCAAAGTAAAATAGTAAAAAAAAAAAAAAACTTTGAACATTTTACTTGAGTAATACGCTAAAAATGTTCTCTAAATGTATCTCTTTTGCGGAAAAAGGTCCTCAGTTATATCATTATATATTATATTACTGGATTTTATTAAAGATTAATTGATGTGCTAATCTCAGCTACTTCATACAATGTTGGGTAGTTTAATCTATATAGGATGATTTGTACATTTATTGTATATTTGTATATAGTATAGTAAAGTATCTGTCTTATATAGATATTATTGCATTTTTTTATTTTTTCTGTCTTTATAGGTGGGACCAACCATCTGACCAATTTTTTTATACAGAAGCAAAGAACAAGACAAAAACAACAATAGAATACCACTAGGTTTATCACAAAGTAAAACTTCAACCCGTAACACAAATGTTGAACTAACGCTCAACACTCACATCTCTGCCTCTCTCACTCTCCCCTCTCCTTTTCCGTCTCTCTCATTCTCTGTCCCTTCGTTTCTGTGATCAATGACTTCCACTCCCTGACACTGCTGCTGTCCTCATGAAATATAACAGCTTATTAAAGGACATACATCTCTACGGCCCTATTTGACTCACTGAGCTGCTATATAAATACATAAGGCCATGCCGAGCTATATTTAAAGGTCTGCGAGGCCAACGGTGCAGGAAGCAGACGCCAGACATTAATAGTTAAAATTCATAAAAGTCAGATGAGGAGGTAAAGATATTCCTGGCTGCCCCGTCTCTTAACCTTCTCCGCACCCCTCCCGCCGTCCCTTCATCATCATCTCACACCCCCCACCCTCCTTGGTTTAGGGCTATTAGAGGAAGGCCGCGGTCCCTCCACACCCGTCCTCCCCCCCCGTCCCCGCCTCACTCCTTTGCTCATTCTCTCACTTTCCCTCTCTCTGGAGGAACTGACACTCAAATTAGTGTGAGGTTTCTGCAGAAATGGGTCAGCACCTACAATGGTGGGATCAGGCCAGGTGTATATGTGTGTGTGTGTGTCTGTGAGGGAGAGAGATGAGGAGGGAGAGAACTCACTGTGTGTGATCATGGGCAGTGTGTACGTGTGTGTGTGTGTGTGTGTGTCAGCTTTGTATGTGCGTCTCTGTAATGAGGCTGTATGACGGCTGGATGTGGCTCTACCGGGCTAAGTGGGGCCGGCTCTCCATGTGCCATGTTGGAGGTGAGAAAATTGTTTAGGGTTGAGAGGGAAAGAGAGAGTGGGAAAGGACAGACAGAGAGGAGTAGGAGCGTGTCACATAAAAAGGACAGAAACAGCCCATAACTGTCAAATCAGTCATATCTTTCAGAGACGAGCAAAGTCAGTTTTAATGTGCGTGCGCGAGTGCGTTTGTGTGTAATTGTAATATAATTCTAAGTGCTAAATTAAGGTCCTTCAAGTAAATCCATTTTCTGCAAAGTGAGGTCATTTTGGCCTATCCAAATGTTTCAAAACAAAAAAAAAACTGCTTGCAAATGTTGTTTCTCTCATTGTGGTCTAACAAATCTCAGCTGGCATCTGCTTGGGTTAGGGGCTTCATCACCGGGCACAGACCACAATTACTTTGCAGTCAATTAGATCAGCTTTTATCCAGACAGAGTTGTGCGCCACATTTTCGTTTCAGTCAAAATATTGTGCTCTGATGGAATTGGCTTTTTAACCAGTCAGAACCGCAGTCAAAACTTTCATTTTCCAAACATGGTGCTGCTCATTTTCGCCATCATTCAAACTTCTCCAAACTAGTTTGTTAATTTGTCTGGTTCAATCCTCTATCAGCTGATTCTCTGTTTTCCAAAAATATTTTTTGTGGCAATAACTCAGCCTTTGGTATTTACATGAAAGTACATGAAAGTACTGTTAGAACTTTGAGGAATTAACTATGTATAGAACCACATTTAGTATTTCCATTTATAATATGCTTGAGTTAGATTGAGCCTCGAGAAGGATGAAGAGTGTGTATATAAAAATCATGATAATACATTTTACTTATAGAGCACCTTTCAAAGACACTTTACAGTTAAAAACAGCTTTTACCTTCCATGTGGCTGTGTTTCTCCTGAAATAGGCAAACTTTCGTGTAAACCAGTTGTAGATCTCATTGAGAGTCAACTGTCGGTCTGGGGACTCCAGAATGGCCTGAGGACGGAGAGAGACACCAGATTGAGACGGAAACACAGGTGGAGAGAAGAGATGGTTAAAAGGGTCACTGGGGGGGGGACTTACATGACGTATAAGAGAGGCGTAGGTAAAGGGGGGCCTGACATCAGCGTTCTTGTAGAACTCACAGTTCTGAGCCAACTCTGAAAAACAAAAACAAAAACATGACAATCTTAAATTAGCTGATGTAAAATGTATGCCAGATTTAAATGTGTTGTACTATTTAAAATTAAAATATCTACTGAGGAGAAAGACTAGAAAAATTAAAAATGTGGCCAGAAAAATCTTATCAAATTAAGGGAATTCACTGGAAGATGGTTGGGGAGCACAGCTTTGAAATGTCCACGCTGCACTATTTATTCCATTTTAGATTTAATCATATATTCTTATTCAAACATCCTATATTTATCTAAAAGGTTTTGCTAGGGATATAAATGTGAACAAATGTGATGTTATTCTAAGACACACACTTTAAATATGTACGCTTTCTTTTTTCTCTCTCTCATGGTATTTGAGCCATGAATGAAAGTGATTTCTGAATTATTATATTTTATTGCTTTTGCAACAAGTACTGTAAGGAAAACTACCGAAACTAGTTAAAATACATTTCAACAGTAAATTCAAAAGGCATAGACTGAGTGTATGTCTACCTGAGGCGATGGGGGTGCAGTATTTGTCGGAGTTGCGCCTACGTATGGGCCCAACACCGTGCGTGTGGGAGTGGGAGTGTGTGTGCAGGCTGGAGGAGCTGATGACTGAGGGTCCCTGGCGCAGTGGGGTGATGGGGGTGGCAGCTGAGGTGGGGGGGTGAGGAAGACCCTCTGGGTAAGCCTCGCTGTCCCGCTTTAACAGAGAGCCACTGGAAGCCAGGTTCAGCTGGACAGAGAAAACAAAAGAAATGAGGGTGATTAACTGATTTTAACAGCTTTTATTGCTGCTGAGGCGGTTTCATGGTTTATCTACCCGTTTTTATTCTGCATTGTTGTTTTTTTTTCCCCAAATACAAGGTTACACATCTTATACCCATCAAATTTATATAATGGAATTGGATGCTGACCTGATGCCTCAGAAACTTTACTTTT
>JAOXYL010000100.1:17231896-17242249 GCA_028564955.1 Terapon puta | reverse complement strand
TCAGCTGGTGTCAGAGAGCCCAGAACCCACACTGACCCTCTGTGATGGGCGGACACAACGCACACACACACACACACACACACACGTACACACACCCAGAGTATGAGAGGGAGAGTTATAAATATTGACTACACGCTCATACAGCCAGTACATAAATAGGAGATTTTCTTCTTTTCTAATCTCTTCATCAATTGCAGCAAATGCCACATCAGTGTGTGAAAAAACATGAATCAGTGAGTTTCCATCATTAGATGACAACACTCAGCGGACATTCTTCTCTGGTTAAAGACAAATGACTAATGTAGAGGCCTTTTAAAAAACATTTTAAAATGCTCTCTCTCTCTCTCTCTCTCTCTCTCTGTGTGTCTATGTGTGTGTATGTACAATGTGTGAAGGCTCGGGTCCTTCTGAGAGCAATCAGAAAAGAGCTATGTGGATTTTTGGGAGAATGAGAAATAAAAATGTAGAATTTCATCCAAGAAGTTCCGGGAAGCTTGGAAATTCCATCTGACACAGTGGCCAGTGCGTGTGTGTGCGTGTGTGTGCGTGTGTGTGTGTGGAGGGATGAGGGTGTGTATGGAAGGGGGGACTGACGCACAGGAGGCAAGATAAATAGCATAACAGGAGACAGTACACGCTGACGTGTCAAACACACACACACACACACACATAAACTCCCGCTTCATGGATCAGTGAAAAACTAAAACAGACTCTCTCCCACACACACACCTCTTTGAGCGTCTGAGTCTTATATGGTGTGTGTCTGAACGCCATTATGAGACTGTGTCAGTGTATGTCTGACCCTCACAATGGGACAAAATGGCTTCTCTCACCTGGGCAGGGCCTAAACAGTAGGTACGTCTTCCAATTTTTTTCTCAGCCAGTAATGTGTAATAATACGCCAGTGGGAACCTCATGTGCATGAATTATCATGCTGAACTTTGTCCCAGTGGAATTAGTTGGCACTTTATGAACAGTGGATAATTAAAGCACCAATGAGCCAATCTGTCAGAGCACTTGCAGGGCTGACAATTACCAGAGCCTGGCCGACTACGAGTTGTCACATCTGTACATTATGTAACGGTCTGGTATGTACATGCTGTTCTTGACAATGTACGGTACATATGCATGAGTTGCACAAGTGAGAGGTGTTGCAAAACAAGTCTCACGAGTGCATACGCACAGGTAACCTGTAAACACAGTGTCAAACACACACCTGTTGCTGCTGCAGGTGCAGTAAGTCGACCGGGCTGATCTCTCCGTTGGCGTCTCCGTTGGACCCTCCCTCTCTACCTCCCCCTCCATCTGACTGGCTGCTGAGGCTGCTGACTCCGTTCTGGTTGGACGGCGTCGTTCGAATGGTCTCAGAGGCTGATTCCACCATCATCACTGGCACCTGTGAGCAGGAGAGGCAGGAGGGGCGAGACAACACACAGATTGAACAAAAGTGACCTGGGCAGTTTGAGCAGAAAGCCTGTTTCCATCTAGGCGAACAAACAAGGCAGGAAACTAAAGTAAACACACGCAGAGATAGAGAGGTGAATTGTGTATGTGCATGTGCACGCGCACACGTGTGCACGTGTACTTTGTGAAAAGGGCTTTTTGGTCATGAACCACCCACACACAAACGTGCCCAAGTGGCCACAAAGCAACACCTGAGGCAGACACTTTATTTTTTGTCTGCATGTAAATGTGTGTCTGCGAGCATACGCATGGATTAGGATCAGACGCGCAGCAAAATCTAAACTGACAAGGCTGTTAATACTCGGCTATATAGTTAAATAACACAGACATTTCTCCAATAATCAGAGGTGGCATGTGCGCGCTGTGTGAGAGCCATGAGCAGGTTGGTCTTTGAGACGGATCCGTTTGATGCACCTTCATAGGGCCTCTCTAATTAGAGCGTGTTCCTTCCACAAAACCCGACAAAACGAGCCGTTCCTGGATGTGTTGTTGTTTTTTTGAGAAACAACGCCTCGCAAACACACGGGCGCATTTGCCATCGTTAGGAGCTGAAGCGTGGGAGAGAGGAGACACAGAGGCACACACATCCGCGCGCGAGAACACACACAAGGCGGCGAACACAAAACAAAACAAACCTTCATGCAAGCACGCAGGCTGTGAACTCCTAATGACAAGCTCAATCTCGTCTTTCTGCCTCATCCAGTTTTAGAAATTAACACACACGAGCGCGTAGTTTTTAAGGGGAAAGTTCTAATGCTTTTATTTCAGCAACCCAGAGTGGGTACACAAAACGCCATCGAGGCATTGTACCCCGCCGCCTGTGTGTGTCTGTCAGAGTGTGTGTGCGTGTGTGTTTTTCAGAGGCGTACAACCCATGCCTTCTGGGGAAACAATAAAAGGCATTTCATGAGTGAATCTAACTTTTCTTTTCCTCTGCGGCAAGAGCAGGTGAACCTCTGTGTGTGTGCACATATTTTTTTTCTCAGAGACTCTGACAGCAGGTGAGGGTGTGAGAGAGCGCTGCTGGTTCTGTTAATGGAATGTTGCCAGATGCTTGCTGAGGGACAGAGACCTGGAAAATCTTGTTTGTTTGTTTGTGTGTGTGTGTGTGTGTGTGTGTGTGTGTGTGTGTGTGTGTGTGTGTGTGTGAGTGAGAGAGAGACTGAGAGAGATACAAGTGTGTGCAGGTGCCTGGTGGGTGTGCTAGTTAAAGGGTCAGATCTCACAAATCCCAAAAAACACATTCTCCCATAAGTACATCTCGTCATGCAGATATTTTGGCTTTATTTTACAAGGTTTCACAACGCTGGCCTATGCCGTTTTTTTTTAAATGACTTTGCAGGTGCTATTCAGTGCATTGAAAGACACTTTGCAATTTGTCTCATCACAAAAAAAGTTGCCCAGTTTCTCAATGCTGTTGAGTTTTACTATGCTTTGAGCTGCAAAAATAAAATACCATGTGCTATTGTGCCATTGGGATGGTGTCAGAAGTTTCAGTGGCGGATTTGCCAAGGCCAAAAAACTTATACTGGGGCTGGTTTTGTCAAATGTAATCTTTTTTTTCTATTTGGGTGAACAAAAACTTTAAAAGCAGAGGGTGCTTACAGTCAGATTTCACGAGTTCAAGACTCCCTAACAAGCGGCACCATTTGGAAACCACAAATCACATTGCGGTATTTTTCCTCCCCATTGACTCTCCTCTGTCTCCCTCCTGGCACCCATCCGCCTGTGAAGCCAAGACTGAGAAGTGGAGCGCTACTGTGACATTTAAAGCTAGTCGCTTAATCTCCCAACCTCATTCCTCTTCCCAACACTTTCTCCCTTCTTCTCCATTCTCCCTTCTTCCATCCACTCCCGTCTTCACCCGGACCCCTGCTAGGTCAAACGGCTCCCTGAGGTAATATTATGAAGCAAGGCATAGTGCAGGGTGATCAACAGATCCCGTCGCACAGTCCACTGACTTTGCAGTGCAGTAGAAACTCCTCACATCATCACACATCTCACTAAGCATGAATCACCGGCCTGCTATCGAGCCCACGCTACACTGCGCTGCGCTGTGCCGTAATGTACTGTACACCCATCTGCTTCTTAGTCTTCCTCATTGACCTTATTAGCAGTGAGGGGTAGAGAGATAAAGACAGACAGAGAGATAGAGCTCACAGGTGGACAAGGACCTAATGGGAAAGTGGGGAGTGTGTAAAGAAGAGAGCGCATGCCCTCTCTCTCACACACACAGGCAGTGTGGTATGCTCATCTAAAGGGTGTGTACTCTGTCATATCCTGTAATGGGTGTATATAAGCTGGTGTAATGGAGGTCGGGGAAAAGGCAGGGGCATAAATCTACCCTGAAGTCTCTGATTAGGACTATGATACACACACACACACACACACACACAGCTTTAAGTTTAAGTGTTTCTGGCAGCGAAGAGGAGCTGCCCGTGCAGAGGCCTGCCTCAACCCGCTACTCACTCTTTCTGCGTTTATGTGTCTCTCTCGCTTTCTTTACGTGCTCAGACCCCCTCCACCTGAACCCCTGACCTGAGAGTGTGTTGGGAGAGACATTCCCACTACCCCGAGGGGACTGAGCGAGTGAGGGAGGAGCGCAGATCAGAGAGATAAAGAATGTGTTTGGAGGAGAGGGAAATAAAAGGGCCTTTGCCTTTTAATTGGGATGGAGAAGAGAAGAGGGGAAATGGGACTCAACATGTTTCTGATGACTCCAGTGTATGCGTGTGTGTGTGTGTGTGTGTGTGTTTGTCTAAGAGGCTGACACCTACCTTTGTACTGTAATGGATTAGCTCAGAGCAAGCGCGAGGTGCATGTGTTTATGTGTGTGTCTGGTGTGATTGATGAGCGGAGAGGAGCCGGGATGAGTCCTGTTCCGACACGCAGCTTGTTCAGATGTTCCCAAAAATTGAGCCCTAATAATAATTTAGAACTCAACTCTCCCTCTGCTCCTTCCCACTGCTCTGGGTGTGTGGAGTCCAAACACACCAAGCCAAATGCCCAGCGAGCTGGCTCGCCAACCGCTGACTCTCAGGCTTTGTTGGAGGGATTGGCTCTGTCAGATTCCTCCTGGTCACGGCTCGTCAGAACTGTAAAGCCGGACCATTCTCACTTTCTGTGAATGTGTGAGTGAGTGAGAGAGAGTTGTGTACAGTGTGTATTTATGTGTGCATCTGTGTTTACAGCAGCTTAGTGAGATAATAAGTCTTTATCATGTTATGCCTCATGTGGGAATATTTCCAGCAGTCCCAGAACGCCTGTTCTGTTTCCTCCGCCTTGCATCAGCTCGCAGGAACGCTGCTTATTAGGCAAAGAACTGAGGGAATAAGGGTGGGAGGGAGAGTAGGGCGAGGAGGGAGACGGAGGGAGGGGGTAAGGAGAAAAAAATTGTCTGTACCAGTATCTACACTCCATCATCTATCTACTTTCATCTGACTCTTGAATTATCCGTCTTTCTCCTACTCTCTGCATGCTGTCTTTCTCCCTCTGGTTATGCCTGGTAACTAGTGGCAGGTTCAACTCTGGAAAACATTAAAGTTTTCACCCTGAAATAGAATCCACATAGGTTATTTCTATGATCTTCAATTGATATTTGTGAGCAAGAGAAACACTATTCCCGGAGACAGAAATCTGAGGAATTGGAGCTCCAACCTGTTTTGTAATCAGGAGCCTCTACTCACAATGAGTGGTTGTGTGGATTCATAAAATATCTTGTTGAACTGTTACACCCAAACAGGCTCTATTTTATTACAAGTGACAGTCTCAAACTCAGAGACACACACGAAAAAAATTAGCCGGGTTGCTGTCATTGAGTCCACACAATGTCCTATTTACTGTCAGTGGAGGAGCTCCAGGATTAGTCTCTTAAAAACCTCACAAAGAGTCGGAGCCGTTTTATTTCTGCACTTTGACAGGGACACGAACGCTGACATATGCCAGCAGATCATAACTTAGTAAACACTTACACACCCATATTCTCACACTCTCACCCTGAAAGCTGGCAGAGACTCCAACTCTAAGTAAACCGTGACACTGGCCCGGAGGGAATCTTCTTTAACCCCAAACCGAAGGAACAAACCCAACGATCAGGTCCGCGCTCTTACGTCTACGTCACAACTCGTTAAGGCTCACGGCTCGGAGATGTGTCAGAGATGCAACCGGAAAGCAGAATGTGAAGAGGACAAAATAACTGAAACGTCTGGTATGGCGAGGCACTTCACGGTGTTGTGCGCACAAAAAGAAAAATGAAATAAGTAAACATGGGTTGTGCCATAAATGTTCCAGTAGTGATACTGCAGCTGTGACTATTGCCGACACAACGTGTTCTTGTATGCTCTTAGTTTCAGGGCAGTTTCCACCGCAGCCCCGCGCCTTTATATATCCTGTTAGTAAAACACCTTCCTCTTTATCTTTCCGTGGAAGCAAATATTTAAATATTGAAAAAATGAAGCTTCCTAGTGCGTGTTGAGACATGTTGATTCAAAGGACAGCATCACCCTAAATGCAATTAAAAGAATAACCGACAGTTCATCAATTGTTTTAAAGCTCTGCTTTATTCTTCCGTTTCCTGACTGAGACAAACTTTTACTAGTTCATTCGAAGACTTGAGATGGCGACATTTCTGTCAGTGTCTGTGAATTGCTGAAAGGAGCGCAACTCCTCTCAAAAAGTTTGAAGTTTTGGATCGCTGTGCTCAACAGTAATGTATAAAGAAAAACGGGTGCTCTAAATTTAAAATACACAAGCGTACACATAAAGTATAACTATCAGCTCCAGCTTCCCTCTGTGCATCTGTATGTTTCGTACGTCTCTGCTCTCCTGACTCTTGAAGAATGACGGAGGGGAGAAGGAGAGGAGGAGGGATAGGAGGGATATCTGCGTGGCATTTCTGAGCTGACGTGTATTAGCTTCAATAAAAGGAGAATGAGGTCAGAGGAAAGCTGAAGAAACACACACACACACACACACACACACACACACACACAAGTGAGCGTACGCATAAAAAACATACTGCACAAATTCTTTTTCCATCACTTCCCACTCCAAGTTTGGTTGTTTCCTCAGCAGCTGGCCGACACTGCACACTCGCCAGACTTGCAGCAGGACACCAGGCCCGCAGCAGCCAGGTAGTCCTCCACTCGGAGCTACAGCTAGCAGCTAGCAGCGGCGCTCCAGGCTACCCTGGCTGCCAGCCAGCGCTAACAGGTTGGCTAACAGCAAAAGGCTAATGCTAGATGTCTGCGGCTGCCCTGGCCCTGCTCCAGTGCTAACAGGTGAACTCCATTATCCCGCAGACAGATAGTCAGTCAGATGTGGGCCAATATCTACTACTGGCTGGCTGGCTGGCTTCAAAGAGCAACCCAGAGAGACGAGCTAGCAGCACAGGCCTCTGACTTCCAGTGTGCCGTGCAGCTGGCTAATGAAGAAGCCATGCTGTTGTTGTGGAGTGGAGAGAAGAGAGGGGCTCAGAGTGCAGATGATAAGAAAATCCCCTGCTATATAAACACGGGGAGTTCTCCTATACGTCTGTGGGACTGTCTGCCATATGGCGTTCAGTTTGTCCAAGTATCTCAGAGAGTGTTCGTGTGTGCATGTAGCCCCCGCACGTGCATGGGCGCCTCTCTCTGCAGTGGCTGCACAGTCTGTAACCTGCCATATATGTTCTTCACTCGCCCTGCACCACCACCTCCTTTTAGGCGCGCGCGTCCACGGGCGCGTCCACGTGTGAATTGTGCGTCTGCTCGCCGGCCTGCCGCTCTCTGAAGACAAAGTCCCTGTTTACAGAGCCCATAAAGATTAGCCTCCCTCGGTCAGGTGGGTTCTGGAGCCATAGGTAAACACCCAGCACATTCCGCACCGATGAGATCGCTCCGTATGTGTGTATGACCGGGGCAAACATACACTCCTGCCTTCACCTCGACCCTTCCTTTAGAGTGCAGTAAGTGATTTACCAGCTTGCAGACTGCTGTCTGTTCAAAATACTGGAGACAGACACAAAGATACACACGCATACACACACATACACAAATATTTGTAGAAGGAGCGGACTTCATGCACACCTCATTTATCTGAGCCTAAAATCACGGGTTGTACATTCCTAAAGAGGTAAAATGCGTGTGCGCGTTCCCGTTGTGCCAGTTGGAAATCATCCTGTGATCATGAGGATGAAAAATCCCCGCGCTCCCCTTCATCTCGCCCCTCTGTCCTGAGAGGTAATGGAGGCCGAGGTCAGGTTATGACAGTCCACACAGCTAATACTCAGATTGTATTTAACATGGCGGAACAGAGGTGAAGAGGGGAGGTGGAGGAATGGAGGGCAAGAGGGAGCCGAGCTCGGAAAAAGGCGACGTGCCTTTATTTGGATCTGAAACCAGCTAGAGCGCCGCGGAGCAATTAGCAGCTCTGTCCTACGAGAGCTCTTTATTAGAATGACCTTCACTGTGGGGGGAGGGTGGGGGGGGCACAGAGGGAGAGATGGGGGAGAGAGAGGAGAAGACTTTTTTTTTTTTTTGAGACAGATGAAAAGGTGTCAGTAGGGATATGGACAAATGACATGAAGGTGAAATAGATGAGTAAACTGAGACTTGAGTACACTGTGATTTCATTTTTCTATTTGCGCAACAGAGGTGTCGTGCAGAGGCTGTGCTGTGAATTTGATCTATCTGACCCTCAAACCTCACGTACCAAAAGCCCAGTTGAGATGGGTGACAAGGATTTATGAATGCACACATACAACACAATTTCAGTATTTAGTCTTTGATCCTCCTCGCGCCTGAAAGTGTATTTGTGTGTGTGTGTGTGTGTGTCCATCCACTGAGGAATACATGAATGCTCAGTCCTATTAAGTGTATAAAACTGGACTATTCAATTCTCATTAAGAGAACCTACCATTCTGACATGAAATTGCAACCACGACACTGATATTGTCCATCTTCAGCAAATAAATGACTAACTTCCTTCCTGCTTAACTTTAATTACGTGGGACAATTCATACTTTATTGCATGAAAAGACAAAATTGTGGAAGAAGGTACATTTGTTGTAGATGCCTTTAGGTGAGACATAATTTCATTTATGTTCTTTTATTTAATCAAAATTTGCATTACAAGGAAGATAAAGGGAATAGATTGAATATTACCTGAAACTGAGCAACAGTGACTCAGAATAATAAAGGGTTACAATGGATTTAAAAAATCGTGGTGTAAAAAATATAAATAAATAAATATCAAAGTGGACATGATATAATTTTATACATCGGCTTTCAAGTTGGGCACTTTGCATTTCCAAGTTAATTAATAGATTGGATCAGAGCGAGTTTAATCAAATATAATTGAATAAGTCCACAGTAAAAACAGTCCAGACTTTAAAGGAGACATGCGGAGAAAATGATAGCATGTCCACTTTTCAAATTAATTGAATTTTAGTACTTTTGAACTTGGTCCAAGCTGTTACAGAGGTAATTAATTCACATCCTATCCAAAGTGCTAAAACAAGATGATATTCCTGAGCATTCAGTACGGGTACACGCCAGCACGCACACACAAATTTTTTCTTACAAAAAGCTAAATAAAAGTCAACACTGTTGCACACCAATGACAGTCTATAATGTATTCCATGTAATTGTTAGTTTTCTGTTCTTCTTGCTCTTTTCTCCTTACTTTTGTCTTACAGGCCACAACTAAAATATTAATAATTTCTAAGGCGGTTCTCATTGTATTAAAAAATGTCTCCTTTATAATTTATCAGAGAAAGAAAAATCTTTGTTATAGTGACAAGCATGCTAATTAACAGAAGTAGAGGGAACATTGAGAGAAGTCATACTAATTTGGAACATGCTAATATTAATAGAATAATTTATGGCCCAGTATAAATAAATTAATAGAGTATTTCGTTTGAAAAAGGGATGCCTTCAATTCAATTTAATGCCTGCCTCTTGGACAAGGACATTAATAACAGTGCTCTATCACCAGAAGAGAAAAGGAAGAGACAAACTAAACATGCACTGTTCACTTTTAAAACGCATCAATATTTTAGTCACCTAATGAAAATTGGATGAGCAACACTTGTATTTCCTGCCTTGTTATTTTCATTTGCTGTTTAAGGACTTTTTGACTGGTAAATTTGTGCAGAATCTGCGAAAGGCAGAACATTTAGGGTTTTTTTCCCTTTTTCTCTCTCTCTCACCCTCTTTTCAAATTAGATGCCCATTGGCTTCGTATAAACTAACAGCTGTGTGCCAGGCAGTGGGTGAGAGAGAGAGAGAGATGTAGAGAGAGTGAGAGAGATGTAGAGAGAGAGAGAGAGAGAGAGAGAGAGGACTGGGTCATTACCATCCTTATTACTCCTCATTAAAATACACCCATCACAAAGACATTCAGCTGCGTGTGTGTGTGTGACTGCGAGTGCCTGCATGCATACGCATGTGACCGAGCAAGTGCATACGCGTGTCTCTGGCGTTCCTGATGTGCACATGTGCGTCCTTATGCAAAAGTGACAAAAAAAAAAGAACAATATAATTGGAGAAATGTACGCAGTAATAATAGGTATTCAGAAAATGATAATTCATATTAAACAGGGTGCACAAAGTCAGCCTCATTTGCATGTTTTAGATTATATGCATTTCAAAAGTAATTTCCGCAGGGCATATGAATGACATTAATTCCCGGGCGGGTTCTGCTATAGACCTCAAACTATCAAACACTCAAACATTTAACAGATGAAAAAAAGAGGGAGCTGGCGCCTTAGCAAGGGGAAATTTCAAGGTTAAAGTATTTGAATGTGAATTTTTAAACTTCTGTCTTGGTTTGTTTAAAGTTGCTCCACGGCTAGACTAAGAGTTCCATTAATTTGGAGATTCAGTGGACCACAGATGTTTTTTTTTTTTT
>JAOXYL010000100.1:17189683-17202435 GCA_028564955.1 Terapon puta | reverse complement strand
CACACACACACACACACACACACACACACACCACTGCCGCCTCTGTGGTTATGCAAAGACAACAGAAGGCTGTGGCTCAAAAAAAAGAGAACCGCTATCTCTGGGCGTATTACGATAATAATCTCTTGTAGAGCTGTACCTGTGAACAACGTGTGTGTGTGTGTGTGTGCGTGCGTGTGTGTGTGTGGCGCAGACAGTGGCATCTGCATTAGTCTCTGAATATAATCTGATTGCTGAGAGGATCACAGCCAATCAACACCTGTTTTCTATTAGCAGATGTTTCATAAACATGTTTACTGTTACAGCTGTTCCACATCACACACACACACACACACACACACACACACACACACACCAAAGTGAGCAGAAAGAGACACGCTAAGAAAATGTGTTTATCACTACTCTCTCCTTTTCTTGGCCTTTAGTTGGAAGGGAATAATTAGGGAGTCCCGGCCAAGGCAGCGGTGTACGTGTTAACAAGCTGTTTTAACACACACTCACACACTTCTTCCCACACGCAGGGACAGCCAGAGAGAGAGGGAGGTAAAGAGAAAGAGACAGGATCTTGTTCTATGCCTCAAGGACTCACTTCATTTAGACCCATATACGACCCAGCACTCGAGTCCAGGCACGAGCCGCTGGCCGGGCCGGTGTGCCTGTCCGACAGGTACACACTCACATCAAAGAGGCTCCAAAACAAAAATGTCAAGGCTGCGGACGAAGAGTTAAAGTAAAATCAGTAAGTGACGTAGACTTCTCATCCTGCACGCTGACCAACAACCTTTTATTTTGAAAGGCCATCGGCCACATAAAAAAAAGCAGTTTTTCTTTATGTTAAATAAGAAAATGTGTTTATGGTTGGAGGATTAAAGGGCCAAGTGGCTGCTAAATTAAAGATAGAGAAGGATTTTGGATGTAACACATAAACTGATTAAAACTTCTTAGGGGATTTCTTTCTTCGGTTTGATTTTGATTTATCCCAGTGTAATGAAACACTTTTTAAATGTGGGTGAAATACACTTGGCGTTCAGGTTTGGGCGATGACAATTTATTCACGCAGCCCGTTCATTTGCGAGGTGGCATCAAAGAGCAACATGCTCTGATGTGTGTTTATCTGATGTTTTGGCTGTAAAGCAATTCAATTACGCCACATCTGAGACAAGGAAACAAACAAACGTACACACATGTGCATTCGCTCCCACACGTCCGTCATCATGCAGCGCATCAGCATGAGGAGGAGGAAGAGGAAACTGTTGCCTGAAATGAAAACATGCAAATAGTTAGCACCTTTTGTCAGCGTAAGAGTGACTGAGCAAATTCAAGGCCAGGCAGAGAGAGGACAAATGAGGGAGGCACAGGATGTGTATGGCAAAAGGAACAGGTGCGTGAACATTAGATATCAATATAGCACCAATGCCATACTGAGTTAACTTTACTGTCCAGACAATGGGCTGTTCTGACCCTGAGTAAGTGGTATTTTTCAGATCAGTAACCCAAAGGAAAATACGGTACACTATAAAATCTCTGAGTTAAAAATTGACCTGATATAGCCTAGACACGGTATCGATGGGCACCAGGTGTTTGACTCAGTGTTGATATGATCTTTGTTGGGTTAATTGATCAAAAAAAAAAACCTTTGTCTTGGCTGGTTTTCCAGGCGTGGGCACTGGTGCGAACACATTACATTTGCACTATACTGAAACTTGTGGTTTTTATGATTTCAAACTTATATAATTTACCCCAGATATAAACATACGTCACGAGTTGTTACAAATATTTAACACATTAAATATGTAGTCTTGAATGTGACGTATCAAAATGAGGCAAAACAGGTTTAAGGTAAAAAAAAAACACTAAAACAGGACAGGTGTCCTGTTATTGCTATATTTATCCAAAGTGGGTTTTTTTGTTTTTTTTTAGTGTGAGGCAGCCCATGACAAGGCCTCCGAGATGCCACATGCAAGTTGAAGAGCTGCGCTACAGTCTGTGTGTTCAGGTGAAACTCAATACAAGACATTTAGGAAATATCCCTGAAACCCTATCCCCTGATCCGCTCATCTGCAGGACATACAAACATACGTCAAACACACACACACAAACACACACACACACACACACACACACACACACACTCTCTCTCTCTCTCTCTCTCTCTCTCTCAGAGGCTTGCAGTCCCTCCCTCAGTGCGATCTTGTATCAAAGCAAACAAATGACATGCTGTCTTTTCCTCTCTCCCCCCACTGTCTTTTTTGATGTGTGGTTGTGTAAAATGACACGCCGTATCTCTCAAGCTGACATTATCACTCGCCGGCGCGCTCACATCTTCCGGCCGCACGCCTTTCCCACAGGACTCCCTACAGCAGGGGTCTTTGTCTCCGAAAGCATCGCGCACACAGGCACAGAGGACGCACACACGCATTGAAAGACGTGGAAAAGCCTCTGTGATTTTTACCTCCGCATTGTGTGCTGCCATGGACTGGTCCAAAGAACAAGAAAGAGAGAGAAAGAGAGAGAGAGAGAGAGAGAGAGACAGAGAGAGAGAGAGAGAGAGACAGAGGGAAAGGACAGGATAAGATTGGCTTTCTTTGGCAACCTTTCTGGAGTGTGTGTGTGTATGTGTGTGTGTGTCCCAAAGATGCAATGTGTGGCATTTCTCTGCTGAAGATTTTTTTTTTCTTAATGCAGCAGAGAGAGATGTAACCCAGAGAGCTCTGTCACATTAGTGTGGCCATCAGTGCTAAGCTGACATATAAAACAGCCCTGATACAATAACCAGCTCAAGACTCTATTGGGCGTGCAGCGATAGGCTGATAGACGGAAGGAAAAAGTGTTTGCTCCGAAGCAGCAAAACAGAATAATGTTTTTTTACGTAATTTATGAAGAGAAAATGAAAAGAAGGACAGCAAACAGTGTGTGGCTTTCATTAATGCAAAACAGACATGATTTTATAAATATATATACTGGAAGATGAAATACCAAAAGGTACAAGCCATAAATTTAAAAAAAAAGAAAGAAAGAAAGAAACTTGTCAAAGTGCAAAATAAATTTCCACTCTGGCTGAAGAACTCTTTACCCTTTGACACACTATACTTCAAAGCATCCACAATTGACGCATAAAAAACATCTAATCTAAGCACTACAAAATTTTTGACATTGAAAATACATAGATTTTCTTTCATTTTTATTCAAACAAGGGCCCCCCCTCCCCAACAATCATTGAAGAATTTTTTCCTGTCCTCTTGTATTATCGAAAGCTCTCTTCAGTTCATTCGTTTGAGCTGAATAAAATAAAAACATTTAATGTCCTGTAGTTTTCACAACCTTGGAGGTTTCACATCATTGAATGTAATATGTTTTTTATTATTCATATTCATATAAGTTCTGATCTGGAATTCACTGTAACTGGTTATTGACATTTACAGGATCTGTTTGTGTGTGTGAACTGTGGTTGTGAAAGGCTCAATGATTTCTTTTGACCTACACGTCTCAAATCCCCACATTATTCATCACCTCTTCTTTAGCTTCTCTCACAGCCTTTAAGAAAACACAAGAATCAATGTCAGCGATTTCACTAACAAGGATGCAGCGGTGGATTATTTATGAATATAACTCGTTGTTATTTGTGGTAAAATGTAGACACAGGATACAAAATGTGCCACTGAAGGCCAGAAAAACATGTTTATCCAGACTTTCAAATATGCATTTATTCAGCTTTTTGCTTGTATTTAAATGATAAAAACAAAAAAAAAACTGGACTGTAAAAATGCTGCAAGATTTATGCAGTTGCTTGATGCTGTTGTGTTGTGAGGTTTCAAAGAATTTAAGGTTGAGAGACAAAAACACATTTTGTCAAAAAGTGAATACTAAAATGTACGTTCACAAACATTTTTTTTTTTGACAATAACATTTTCGTCTCTGAAGGTTAAAATTTCCAGCATGGCAGCATAGTAATAATTACTGTTAACCATCTCACATATGTGAGAAATTCCACATTAGATTCTATCAGTCTTTCATCATTCCAGGTCACTCTGGATGTGTGTGTGTATGTGTGCGCACGTGCAGTGCAGGGAAAAAGGAAAAAGGAGACAGAGTGAGAGAGAGTGAAGGGCATCAGAGGTCGTCAAATTGCCACGGTGCTTTTTGTCCTGTCAAACGCTCACGTGAGCCAGACTTGAGTGAATTTCAATAATCATCCTGAAGGACTTTTCTTCTTGGGCCACATTCTGCTAAATGTATCTCTCTCCTTCTAATTCCCCTTCACAATACGTCTGGCTCAGGCTACTCATCATGTCATTGGTCCCTTTTCTATTCCCCTGTGTTTGATTCTGACAAATACATGGATTATCGGCCAGGGGGATTTTTAAATATATGGCTAATGTGAGCTTTCATGCCTGTGCTTTAATCTGCTGAGTATTTAAAACCAATCTTAAGGACGGGAGAAAACGCAGAGGTCAGGCTTTTTTTTTTCTTTTCCGCGCCCGGTGCCGGAGAAAAGAGAGGGAGCGAGATTGGGAGAGGGAGACGGCGCCAGAGAGAAAATGGGAGTGAGGGAAGGGAAGTGAGAGAAAGGCAATAATTTCCCCTTCTATTTAAATTCTAACCAGGATTAACTGTGGAATCGCAGGTATCAAACCTCATCTGGCGGCACGGCTGAGGAGAACTCCCTCAAAGACGGGGAAAAAGTTGGTCTCTTCACTCTGTGCGTATGTGTGTGTGCGTAAGAGAGAGAAAGAAAGAGAGAGAGAAAGATTCGCAAGTTGGGGTGTTTCCCTCCTGCTTTTCCACTTATCTCGTGCCCTCCTATCCCAAGGAAATTGGACGTAAGATGACAAAATATATCTCGCACTCCCTGTTTTACGGGGGCCAGTGACACAGTACAGCGAGGGATGAAAGCTCCATCATGTGTCTGTCCGGTCGCTCTGCCGTCAGAGTGACATTTACTCATTTACAATTCAGACACTCTCTACTCCTTACTGCCGCCTCTTCCTCCACCTATTCTTTCATCTCTCTCCTCATTTCTGTTCGCTTGTCTCCCGTCCCCTCTCTTCCCTCTTGTCATTTTGTGTACATATGAAAGGCAGACGGTGCCTTTGGCAGCCACTCAAACGGGGGATCGAGTGCGTGCTTGCGCGTGTGTGTGTGCGTGTCTGCGTTGGGCTAAAGAGCAGGGGGTGATTTGCGGCATTACCTCTACAGCTTTAAACTGCATCAAGCAAGTTGCAGACCTTTTTTTTTATGACTGTAATACGAGGTACTTAACATATCACTGCCATAAAGCGCAACAGACGCGGGGTCGAGGAACTTGCACACACAGACGCATACGTATGTTACTGAGGAGCGCTGATGGAGGAGTTGGGGGACAGATGTATGTAAAAGCTGAGTGAAGTTTTTATGGTACAGACTCGCGCGTCTCACCCAGGATAGTAAAGTGGGCCAAGGCTGATATCATCTGATACACTTGTTTGCTCGCCAACCATACAATCACAGTCCTGCCCTGCTGAGGAAGCGTTCAAACTGCTATTTGAACATCAATGCAGCATGCAAATAACATTCACCACCCCTTTTCACATCAGATAAGATAACCCACAATGCCGCGTCTGGCAGCGCTGAGATGTGTTTTGCATCCTAAGGCTACGCTGCTGCTACAAAACATCATAAATGAGCCCTCTCAGCAAGTTCCTTGGAAAAAAAAAAAAAGAAGAAGTTGGTGAGTGCGTATGTATGTATAGTGTGTGAGCGTTTATGTGTGCACTGTGTGTGTGTGTGTGTGTGTGTGTGTGTGTGTAAAAGCACAGAGAGACTTAATGGTAAGAGAGAAGGAGATGGAGAGAGGATTAGAGAGGGTAGTGGAGGGGTGAGGTGGCCCTTTAATTTGGAAAGTTTGATGTGAATGACGCACATCTGGCTCCCCGAGATGACGGATTCTGCTACGCATGCAATATGGGAAAGTGATCCATCCTTCTTTTTCTTTTCTTTTTCTATCTTCTCCCTCCTCCTGCCTCCCCCTGTCTCTTACCTCAGCCCTCCATATCATCAACATGCAACTTTTACTTTTTTTTTTTCTCCCCTCCGCGCCATCTTGCTCACATCACTTCCTCCTCCCTGCTTCCCGGACTCCTTCTGTTGGTTCAAGTGAGCTGAGCTGTGGCACAAATGCTCGGCCAGACACTCTCCTCTGTTGCATGCAAAAAAAAAATTCGCAGCCAAGTCCGGCACACTTGACACTCGCAACACATTTCCACCAGCAACATTTGCTGATTGACATTTCACAAGAATTGACATATACTTGGGCAAAGTAAATCTTTGAGAGTCAAACACTCCCACAGCTATACATTTGTGTTAGTAGGCACATTAAAAAATAATATTTTTCATCTTCTGTTAGTTTTATAGCATACATTTAAAGCAAAATTACAGTATAATTTCCTGTGCTTTTTGCATTTGTGCACCTTCCCTAGACTCACTGCCTGGAGCGTGTCCACTTGTTGAAGTGATAATCTCTCTGTCACCTGTCAGTGTTTACAGCGCCTGTGATTTAATTTGACTTCATGATCTGGCATTTTTACTGTTGATGATATTTTTTGCTGTGCAACTACTCCAAAATTGCCTTTTTATTTACAGTCCAATATTAGTGAGGCAGCTGTTTGGTATTGTTGTCCACTGGGTCCATTTTATAGCTTAAGATGTACCCGGTGAGTGCAGATTCCTTTCAAATGATTTGTGCGATGAAGAGGTGTTTTTTTTTGTTTTGTTTTTTTTGTAGTGACAGAGATAGAACAGCTTTTAAAATGAGCAATTCAACAGTGCAGAAATACTTTAATCCAATTAAAATATCTGCATTCAAAATTAAACATATGTACAAAAGTATTAACCTAAAAATATAAGTAGAGCACCAAAAATAAAAATACTCATTATGCAAGGTCAGAATAATGTAGATTATATTTTATATAATAAGCATTTCTGGTGGTAAAGGAGCTCATTTTAATGCCTTCTTGTGAATACACATGCCACATCAATAATGTTTTCTATTATTTTAACCTATGATAATACATCATCATTTATTTGCTAATTAATTCTAGTAGCTAAAGGTATCAAACAACTATAGTGGAGTGGAACTATAAAATAGCAAGAAATCAAAATACTGATGACTCAAGTAAAGGATGCGTAAATAGAGTAAGGAAAGTAAAGATGAGTAGATGTGTGCAGTTCATTTCCAGCACTGTTTCTACCAGGTGGAGGTGCTGACTGAGCCAGCGGGCGACACACACTCCTCCTCATAAGCATTTTCTGCATGTCCACTGCTTTGTAATTGAACTTTATAAACATGTTGACACTCGCCTATGTGGTGGTAATTGCTATGCAGATAAATCCATTTCATAATAGTTTTGTTATCTGTAATCAAAGGAAACTCAAATGCATGTCATGGGGGAAGGAAGTACACATGATTACACATGTGCTGGTGAACATTTAAATTTGTGTGTGGACAGACTTTTGAGCAACCTGAACCCCTCAGTTCTGTCACATAAACTGAAATGTTTGTCCCATATGATCTGCCACAGAGGAATAAACATCTACTGCTTGACCCAACTGTGCTCCTTGTTCCCTCTGGAAGTCAAAGAGGGGTTCAGGATGAGATCGCTTGCCAGACCTCTCTACCTGACCAGCGTTACGGCCAGAAAAATAAGACTAATTATTTATCTGACATTTCCCAGCAGCTCCGCAGCATCAGCAGACTCGTTCCAAGTGCAGGTTTTCCCATGTACTGCATGACAATCAATCATGCCATTAACTCCATCCACTTTCCGGGCCAAGGCGATTGGTTAGTAGTTAGAGCAGACATCCTTTATCCAAACTACTGGCGGGTCTTTCTCTAAAATGATGCTTATTCGATCTGTGTTTCTGAACCCAAAATGCATCAAACACCATCTCTTTTAGAACAAAACATGCGACCCTTCAGCTGTCTTATTTACACCGACTACGTAAGTATGTGAAGATCCACATCTCTGTCCTCAGTCGATGCCCCTCTGCCTGTGTTTGGCTTTCACAGTGCCAGAAATTCTCAGCCTCAAATGTCAACCTGCGATCCATCTCACTGGACGAGACTTTCTGACATCCCCACGTACACTATCCTAATACTCGAGCACATTACAGCGCAATTCAATCGCACAACTTACGCATAAGCATGAATCTTATACTGACTCTAAAATTCAATAAAACTGAATTTATTTAATTGTTTTTGAGTAACTTTCGGTAGTTTCCTCATTTTTATCTTATTAGCAATGAATCATAAGGAAATGATGTCTTGTACTACGCCGCAGCCCTACACACACTAACAACAATAGAATATTGGCAATGATACACTGAGAAATGTGTTGGCGTGTCCCCAAGAAGTATTTATATTTCACTGAAATGCTGCCAACTGTATTGTTTCGCACAGTTCCTGGGTCAGTGTCATCCATCTGAATTAAATAAAACAGCCTATGCTTCAGTAATTGCCTTCAACGGGCAGAAGTTCAGGGCCAGTGTGCTTTTGATTTGTTACTCGTCTCAGGTTTGATGTCGGGTCTTTTGGAGACAAATGAGAAAGGCAATGTTTAAAGATTTAAAGCAGTGCATGGCAGAGTGGAGTCTGTGTCATATGGCTTAGTGTCGTGTTTTTTTTCTCATGAACTGGCTGGCTCGAAAAGTACGTATGTGATTCGGAAGTGTTGCTACTGTAACATTGGAGGTAGAGTTAATTTTTGGGGGGTTTTTTTACAGTTGTGTCCATTTTGGACAGGTCTTTCCAGCCTTTGTGAATAGTTTGGCCCTTATTGTTGGGAAATAATAGCAGAGGGCATTGTCCCCAAACAAAGCGGGAGGTAAAGATGACTACAGAAAAGGCCCGACAGAGCATCACTGGGGAATATGTCAAGTGTCTGCTGATGCCGATGGGAGAGTGAGATTAGGCAGAGCACGCTAGGCTGCTTTAGCATATTTTCAGCATTTAGGTGCCAGTTGCCACAAACTGTGAATGGTTTCAATGTGTTGCTGTGGACTGGTCTGCTCCGGGTGACCAAAGTGAAGAAACACAGTAAGAGAGCTGCAAAAAAAACATTTCTGGAGAATTTTGCTAAAAAAAAAAAAAAAACTGTTACATGACCTGTCAAAAGCAGCACATTGTCACATTTGTAACAGAATACACAATGGGAATGGAAAGGCGTTCAACCTTCGCAAAATGTCTGCATACGAAAGTTCCAATCAATAAATGTGCCATGACCTTCCAGCCCTTGGCGAGCTTTTCAATCTTGGCCACAATGATGGGCAACACACAAATATGCACACAGAACCACTCGTACATCTATGTACATACACGAACACACACCCTCACTCTTTCTTTTTTCTCAAACACACACACACACAAACAACTGGCCTCCAACCCAGAAGTCTAAGTTAGTGTGGTAATCTGTCCACTTTTAAAGAGCCTCCAGACCATGAAAAAGGCAGTATTGTGTGTTCTGCTTAGAGAGTGTGCTCGTCAGCTTAATGTTTTTGAAAATACATTGTATATGCAGCATGATTCATTCAAACATCAAATATCTCTTCACAAGTGCAGTTAGGCTGGTGGGTGCACTTGAGCTGTGATCACGCAAACACTCAAATACGCAAATACACACAAGCTTTATACACATACAGGTAGAGCAGCAAGTGCTGCAAAACTGTGGAGGACTTAAATTGTGAATATCTTATGTACGACTGACTCAACTAAACCGATCACCAAGGATCCACTCAAGACACCACATAATGAAGCAACGCTGTAAAGATGCAGTTGTGAAAATGTTCAGCCTTAGAGCAACAGTTTGAAAAGCACAACACAGCGCCCACCAAGCAGGCCTGAAAGCAGACAAAGGACAGGTGTCCCAGTGTGTGTAATCAGTGTGTGACTGTGTTAAACTGATTTTTTTTTCACTTTTAAAAGTGAGTAAAACCTTTTGAATAGTAATTTAACAGGTGTTTCATATTAAAGGTACATTTGGTTATTAGATTGGTTCATTTGCTTATCATTATGTTAAATTACATCGTACAATAACTACCACAAACAGACCTGGACACTTTTTCTGTTTTTTTCCTTTTTTGTGTGCAATAACTTCATCCACAGTGCAATAATTTTACTTAATAACTTAATTTAACCATATTACACATAGAGCCATATTTATTTATTTATCCTTTCTAGAGTTTACAGTTTATTCTATCCCACTTCGAGGTTATTGTTTGTTTGTTTGTTTGTATGTTTACTGTTAGAGTTTACTGTATGTTGTATCCTAATTTAAACTGCCCTGTGTGCCGCTTTCTCTCTATATGCTGCTGGAAATTTTATTTCCCCTGAGGGAGTCACCCGAAAGGGATCAATAAAGTCAAGTCTAAGTCTAAGTATCAAGAAAATAATTAGAAAATGAATTGATAATGACAATAACTATCAGCTCCAGCCTTGCTGTCCTTCTAAAAGACAAGCCAAACAAAGCAGTGATACACAACAATCAGCGTCATTTTTCTATGTGGTTGCAGGTTAAGATGGGAGCTCAGCATCAGAATCTGGATCAGCACCCTGTGCACCAGAACATGAAAAGTTAAAAGTATTCTACGACTCTCGAAGAGGATATTTAATTATTTACATAAAATCTCCTCAATACTAGGCACTGTAGGAAAAGATCAATTTATTAAACAGCTATTTTAACCAAATGTTGTTTCCGCTTGCACGCAACAACATCGAAGTGTCTTACAAATGTTTGATTTTATAAACATCCAGCACTGACTCCCCAGAAGCACTTTCATTGTATCTATTCGATGCATTAAATTGAAAAACTACCTTTAAAACAGGCATTCAATTGTATCATCCATTTTCCCATCTAAGTCCGTTAATGATGAAAAGCACCACGCCCGCTGACATCAGAGAGTAAATCAGAGTTTTAAATGATTTTTATATTTTCAGAAATGACTTCTCATCATGTCCACTGTAACCCACCATGCCTCGCCTCATCTTGGCCTGGAGAGGAGACTGTGCAGTGTCCATCAGTTTCTCTGTCAATCTGCAGATGCCTGGCCCTGAAGTCAGTGTCCATTTGGCACAGTGTCCTCACTGATGGATTTGTAAACATTAGGACCAACATGTCCCATACACACACACACACACACACACACCTAAGCGGTTTCTCTCTTTCTCACTCGCGCACACCCACACCTGTGTCCAGATGATTATGGGGCCATAAGGTGCCCTCTGACTCCATCAGCACAAAGGTAATCCTGTCGCTCGGGAGAAGAATCACCAGGCCTTTTTTCTGCTTTCTTACTCAAACATAATTCTCCCCATTTGGCATTTTGACATCATATCTTCACTCTCCTCCTCAGTCACCCCGACCACAGTTTTCTTTCTCTCTACCTGGCCAAAACACGACCATAATAACTTTATTTTATTTTTCTCCCTCGCTCCAATGCACAACATTCAACCCTTACCTCTCCATTCTTCTTTTAATGTCTTTTTTGTCCTCCTCTGCCTTTCTTCTTTCTTTTTTTCTGACTTCCAAGGTCAGACAGGACAAACAATGCCACTGGTGTCTGTCTGAATGTGGCTCACTACCCACCACCACTGCCGCGGTTGCCTTGGCAACGCACTAACCATTAATTTTCAATTAAAGCAGACAAAGAGATGACAGCTCAGGGTCCATGGAAGATGTCAAGAAGCAGTATTAATATACGACAAGTGAGCATAATTGTGTGTCCATTTTCCTCAGCTCTCATCTATGCTATCAGTGAAATGTGAAAGCGGCAGATAATTTGAGGGTGTGGGAGACGCCGGCCACTGTTTTCTTTTAACCAAGACGCCTCTGATGTATCTCTCTGAGAAATATGGCATTTATCATTACCTTTATGAATATTTTGTCAGGGATGTTATTATTTTCATTATCACTCTATCAAAAAGATGTTATTTCACTTGCGATCCTAATGCTGACATGCGCAGTCTCATACACACACACACACACAAGTGCTCGCACACACCTGTAAGCTGTATGTGGCGCAAGGACACAGCATTGACTGTATTCTGTAGGTTGTTATTTGATTTCCATTATCTAACCATTATGATGAGACCTCCAACTCATGCAAATGTGCGAGCTGCTCCCCATCTCTTTGTCTGGTCTGCGGTACCAACAGTATACACATTAACGCACAGACACACTCAAGTTCACACACAAACACGTATGCACAGGTGCGTGGCCAGCGTAGACGGTAGACTTCAGACAGAGTGGGGCCTTGGAAAGTGCAGAGAAAAAACATGCACAATGATTAAGTGTTCCGCCTTGCAAAATATGGGAAAATATTTCATGAGTGATAAGGCCAGTTAGGCAGAGATAGAGGTAGTGGCAGAACTGAAGAACAACAAATATTTAAGGACACTAATGAAAATAAGTAGGAAGAATGCAAGTGCAGTGCATTGACGTGGGGTGGGGGTGAAATGAAGAAAAACAGGGGACAATTGGTAAACTATACTTCTCATTTTGAGATATGGTCAAATGACATTAATGCGTGTTTAGCCTTCACCTCTACTTGCAGAGACGAGCAATTGTGGTACGTGAATAAAGGCCTGCTTGGCTTTATCGGGCTCCCACACAAAACAACAAACACATGGTTGTGAAACTAATTGTACAGTATCTGAACAGGCCACCACAATGGCGCAGGTTCATACAGTGTGTTTGTGTGTGTGTGTGTGTGTGTGTGTGTGT
>JAOXYL010000100.1:17167283-17180508 GCA_028564955.1 Terapon puta | reverse complement strand
TGTGTGTGTGTGTGTGTGTGTGTGTGTGTGTGTGTGTGTGTGCATGTGTATTATCTAAAAAGAGAGAGCAATACAGCCTCAAGGGCCTTTTCTTGACACTGGAGGGGATGAAATGAAGAGAGCAAAAGAAAGAGAGTGGAAGGGAGTGAAGGGAGGGGGTAAAGGGCAGCATGAAAAAAAAGTGGGTGATTGGATGATGCTGACAGTTTTATGTGACCTCCCGGGTCTGTGTGGCACACACACATGCATGAACACATACTCATGCTTGCATATATATTATTACTGTGATAGGCATAAAAGCATTGAATATAAACCAGAGTAATACTTACTGCTCGGAAATGCCTTTTTGCTCAAAAGAATCACAAGTGCGTGTGTGTGTGTGTTTGCAATACGAATCCTGGGCTAACACACCTATTCATATAGCCTGTGGCTTGTAACCTACACCTTGTGTGTAACCGGACCCTCAAGGGGTGAGGTGAAAGAAGAGAAGTCTGATCTGAAAATCACTACACCCAAACCTCTGTGAAAGACACACACACACATGCACAATGGCTCATTATCTTATGCGTGTGTCACCGTGGTTTTATGAGCCCCACAGAGGTCGTGTTCAGAGTATTGAAAAGAAAGCCTGAAGCAGACTGGTGTACAGTTTTCTCTTTACACTCCTTGGCTCTCGCCTCCTTTCCCTTCATTCCCTCCTTCCCCTGCTGAGTCCATTAAAGACCTGCAAGTTTATCAGACCTAATGTAGCGTTAGCATACACAGCTTTTGCCTGCACCACGCTCTATTCTCCCTATCTCTACCGCTCACTGTGCATAAACCTCACTAATACTATCTCCGCCATTCACAGCGGATGGGCCCCGCTAACGATGCTAATTAGCAAGCGAACACAATGCACGCTTCATCTCCCCTCCCACCTGTCAGAAGTACACGCGGCACAGCCTCAAAAAACCAGAGAAAATAACTTCCCTCTCTTCTCCTCCTCCTCCTCCTCCTCCTTTCCACCCTCACTCTTTTGCGTTAGCGCCCGTTTTATGTTTTGTTTGGTTTTTGTCGCTGTGAAAACTCCAGGAGAAACTTTGCTACCTGTGCCTTTGTCTGCGTGTGTGCATGCTGCCTTCAGTGCCATTTTGTTTGATAAGAAAATGGAGAGGTTGGGAGGGAGGGGCGCGGAGGGTAGAGGAGAGAAACGAGAGAGACCAAACAAACCAGGGACATGACAGACAGGAGGAGAGGGGAAACGGAGAATTTGAAAGGATCCCCTACTGTTTACAGTTGTAACCTCTGTTCTCCGCCTCGCGCAAGCCTTTGACAGAGGACGGAAAGATTTACTGGAGAGGAGAGGAGAGGAGAGGAGAGGGAGAAATTGGGAGAACGAGGCACACAACACCAAAGATAGGGACTGCCGGCCACCTAAACCCTACACCGCACCCTTGTAACCGTCTTTATCCCTCGGTCCACACCTTGAGGGCATTCCTCAGTTCACCTCTCAGATGAAAAGAGTGAATGTAGCCTTTCTGATGCTAAATAGAGTGGTGTGTTTCTGCTCCCCAGAGGATGCAGAATCCTGTTTCATCAATTCAGCCAGCTGCCCACTCACACAAGTGCTTGTTGAGTGTATGTGCGTGGGCTAATGTGTGTAAGTGTGCGTGTGTGTGAGGTGTGTGTGTGCGTGTGTGAGAGAGAGAGCAGAACGTATTGTGTAAGTGGTAGTTAGAATGCGACAGCAAAAGCTGCTCTCTAAAATGGCACTCATATTCTGAAGGGCCTACAGGGTTTCAGTGGCGCTTGCTAACGAGGCATTCATACTGATCCATTACAGAGTACCACACACACACACGCACACAATATTAAACCCACCTGTGAATGATGTCGTTGCAGCAAAACCAATGCGAAAACTTAATCTGAGGTAAACAGTGCGGCATGCTGTCAAACCCACCAAGCTTCATTGTTTATTTAAGCATTTTGAAACCAATTTGATTTGAACATTTAGTTTTTGATTTTGTTTTGTTTTGTTTTTTTTATCATATATTCACTCGCTCAACATAAGCCACTCTGCCCCTGGTGACCAATAGGAGGCATCCTAATGTAAACCAGAAAAGTGCTTGCATCTTGGCAATAATACCGAAGAACCATGTGGGGTGTTTAGCCTCTTATTCTTGTTTCAACCAAAGGAAAAAGCTACGCATCAGTCTCCATAGCAAGTTCCTGTGACTTCCTGTGACTTTGTCAGCAGTTTTCTCTGTCACTGTTCAGGCGGAGGGAAACGTGGATTAACAAAGGAGATAGATTTAACATGTGAAAGACTAAAGGTAGCACCTTTTTTTCACGTTTTGCCATAGGATTAGAGCTCATTATGCTTTTCTCCTACTATACAGCTGTCAGAGCACACATGGGAGTTTCGTTAGCGGCAAAGAGACAAGAAAACGTCTTTAATAACAGGAGACGAAGTGGAGCACATTAAGTTCGAATCAACTGGTTTGAAGTCAATCCAGATAGCAAATCAGCAGACAGATGTTTCATACAGAGTGAATTATAGTTATCATACCATGAATGCTGTTTCATAGCTTCAATTACTCAAAGCCCAACTGAATTCATTTACCTTCCAAGCAAATAGCATCATTAATGGATGCAGCAGACTTCTCCAATGTCGTCAGAGCCAGTGTTGAGACACAGGTCCACTTCACTGGCTCCTTACGCAGCCAGACATACTGATAAATCCAGGCCACTAATCATAATATAAGTAGTCATTAGACTGTACGTAAGATTAGTAATCTACGTTTTTTTCCCCAACACATCCAAACAGAATAAATCAGCTAAATGTTTTAAGACAAAAATCAGCAGGAGGACTTAGTATTAGCTCTGACACATTGCCTAGAGGTACTGTGCGGAGGTTGTGGGATAAAAAGAAACAAGCAAACACTTTGAAATTGCTCATTTCTCATGCACTGCTACCTCCCACTGTTATCTGCTGCGTCCAGCCTTTTATTTCACCTGTCTGTAAAGAGTTTCTGCTAATGAAGCTCTTTGCATACAAAGCCCCACCATCGACCAGTGGGTGCCAACTCAGAAGAATCAGACGAAAAAGAAACACAGGTTCCCCAACAGTTGAACCTGGCTAAATTTTTGGTCGGACCCCAAAGCAACACAATCTCACAAGGTGCTCCGCCGCCATCAAATACGTGCAGGCACACATTCATTGTAGACCACTTTGTCACACGAACAGCAGTGTGGAAAAAAAAAAAAACATTACATATTTTCTTGATCACTTTCTGAGCTCAGAGTTTAAATGTCACACAGCATCATAAACCTCTCGTCTCACTGGTCCCTGAAGCGACCCAACCCCCACGCAGCCTAATCGCAATATGATGTACTCTGCTCAGTTGGAAGATCGTCCTGTTGTTCCAAAGGTGGTCCAGAGGTGTAGCACCATTAAAAGCTGAATATTTTAAGAGAGACAGTATATAATATGCATTTATCTTTAAGTACTGAATGCATCCTGTCAGATTTAAAACTGACAACGAGGGTCCTTCAAAACCATCTCTGTTTAAGGTTATAGGATTCCTCAATGTCAGCTACTGTTTTCAGGAATTCTTAATGGAGACATAGGGCTGGTGTCTATATTGTTGATTTTCTATGCTGCTTGGATAAGGCATTTTCCTGAGCAGTGAGCACTATAGGACTGACTATTGTGAGGAAACCATCTTCCAGATGTACATTTCTGCTTTTCATGGTCACATAAAAGTGCATGAATATGTAGCTGCAGTATCAACTCAACAGAGGCTGAGACATAGGCATTCAAAATATCTATAAATGTGCAAGTATGAAGTGTTGCCCAAGAGTCAGAATTTTGACTCTCCATTTTATCATGGCTAACCTAAAAAAAACAGGCATCATATTCATTCATAAAGCAGTCGTGATTTACTAGCATGCATTGGTAAGAATCGAACAGACTGCGTTTTCTACATTTTAGAAATTTGGACACGGTACCAGAGTAGACAAAACAGACGCTTAACTTTGCTGAGCACTTGTGAGTGCAGCAGCTGTTGTATTCACAGGTCTTCACACTGAATATTGAGGAGGAAAATAATTAGCTTTCTTTCAGGTTTGGCAGAGATCTCTCCTCCAAGCCTGCGGATATTACGCAGCTGGTCGATTACAGTTATTTAGAGGGATGCAGTTCCCCAGTTTGTACATTTCAATGACACGCTGTCAGCTGTATAATCAACATACAGTACATAACTATACATGCATAATGCAGTCGAGTGTTAACTGTAATTAACCCCTCACCAACAAAACAACATATCCCTTACACTATAGATTAACTCGCTATAAGTCAAGCACAGCACACATCTAATTTCCACAACATATCCCTTCTGAAAATATGTCTAAATTGAAGAATTGTGGTATACTGTGATACTAATACCACCATCTTTTAGCATCACTACAATAATGTCATTTATTTTTGACCTGTCTCTATCTTACAATCACCCACAATCTGGCTCAATCATCCTTTGAGGAGCTGATGCTGTTCCTTGGGCTCAAAGCAGAGCACAGAGATAAAGATGGCTAATGTAACGACAGAATAATACTGAAGTAATTTCAAATTATGTACACACTTGTAAGTTTGATCATTTGAAGGAAAGAATTCAAAGAAAGTCCTCAAGTCATAAACAACTTTCAGTGGGGACAATGTGACCATCCCATTTTTCATCTTCTAAATACAGCATTGTAAAATTGTTCCATTCCTTTCACTGCAAGGTCAAGTACTCTGAGTACAAACAATGGATACAGCCTCACAGTAAACTCAGAAAGTAGCGCTGCGCACAGATTCCCTCTCTTTGTACTTCATTATGGCAGAGTGTGTGTGCGTGTGTGTGAGAGACTGTGCTCTTTGTGTCTGTATCTTTGTGTCTCTCGCAATCCTTTTAAGACATTGATTTCTCCTGACGACGGACAGAAGGCTCTAAAAGGGGACAAAGATGGAGTGATGAATGGCTGCTGTCCACAAGAGGAATGCTTGTTTTCTCGTCACTCTTTGATGAGGTCACAGGCAAGACACAGGATCACAGGTCATAGAGCCATATAGATTGACATAAAAAAAAACACTTTACTCTGTTGTAGTTCTTCAGCTTCAATTACCTATAAATTATTGCCACTGACCATTTCAACCGTCCCTCTAATTTACTCACATACTGACACACACATATGTCCATACACACACATCTATATGACGAGGCATGAAGACACATATACTGTACGCATGCACATACACAGAAGTGTTGGAGAGGGGGGACTGGCGTCGGGCAGAGTTCCACAGAACAATGTACTGTCTGACTGTGCATAATGTTGTATACTGTATATCCTAGAAATCCCCACATATTAGTGTGTGTGTGCATGTGTTTGTGTGTGTGCGCGTCGGGGTCAGAGGTCGGAGAGTGAGGGTCTGGGGAATGCTCGTGCAGCTCACAACAGAATTCCAGCTCAACAAAGCTCTGTCTGTGCGTCATTGGATGAGGAGGCTTTGGGACACAGTGAAAGGTGAAAACATTGGCCTTCATCTGGATGACCGCATGTCGATGAATGTTCCTCCCCACTGCACCCTTTATTGCTCTTTCTTTTTAAGAAATGCTTCTTTGCGTGCTGCCGCCCCCCCCCCCAAAAAAATGACTGCTTTCCTCTTCTCTTTCACTGGAGAGAAGTATCTGTCTTCTCTGCCTGTGTGTGTCTGCCAATTGCGAGCTTGTTAGTCTCTGAGCGGTCAGGTGTTTATGAGCTTGTGCACACTCGTCTGAATTCACTCATGGCTCTGCCTGCCGCATGCATTCGTCTACACATGTGTAGTGTTTGGGTCTTAAATGTGTGCGTGTGTATGTGTGTGTGTGTGTGTGTGTGTGTGTGTGTGTGTGTGTGGCCTTGCTGTGGTGCCGGGCTGTGGAACGCAGAGGTCAAGAGGAGCTGACCTCCCCTGAGGCTTGAATCTTGTGAGAAGGGGGGGAGGACAGAGGTGAGATCTTTGGACACACACACAAACACATACACACACACGCACACACACACACACACACACACACACACACAGACTGAAGAATTAACGGAGGAGTGTTTGTTTCCTGCAAGCTTTGTTATTCTTTACTCATCACGATAATTACTGTGTACCTGCATCAACACTAATGATCCTGATGAGAGCATAAGATGGGTTTCACAGTTTTAAACATATTATCTGCGCCACATCTTTTAGAAATTCACCCCATAAAATGAGCACCCATATTGTCCTGAGACAACTGCTCACATTGTGATTGTCCGACCTGTTGCTTCTCCCCTCGTGAACACAATTTTAAAGCTGAGCCACGAGGTGGTTGTTACATTTCCAGGTCTTTGTAATGAAACAGGGAGTTAAAATGTTACAGTGACTGCAAGGGCTGATGACCAACAACTAAAATAAAGCAAAAAACAGCCCCCAAACACACCCTGCAGAGCCGTGCAGTTCATTCACACCTGTTCTCTCCTTCTTCTCTGTTTCTGAGCTGCTTTCATTCTCCTACATTTTTTCTGCCCCCTCCGGTCCCCTGCACTCTTGTCTTTCAGACTAAACAAATGTAACTTGGCTGGGAAACAGCTCTGGATCCAGATGCTGCCTCTCTCTCGCTCCCTCATCCTTCACTACCCGTCCTGCCCCCCCCCACCATTTATTGACCTCTGCCCCGCCACCACCCTCCCACCCACTCCGTCTGTGGCAGACTAGGAGTGCTGCAGCACCTCTCCCCTCTCTCATTGAACAACACTCATTCACTCCCCTCCCCGCCGTAAAAGCTGAGAGTTGCTCCTCTTCTCTGGTCAATACACCCTTCTCTTTTTAGGGGCTGGCCATTGCTTAACCACTGCACAATTTTGATAACTCTGTTGTCCCGGCTCTTTACATCATCTCAGGGAAAGAAAGCAGGACAATGGGATGAGGGAGTAGCCTAAGCTAAGAGGGACCATATGAGGCTGGCACACCTCTCCCATCCTTCTGCCTTTTATTACTTCAATGAAATACTTCACTTCACTTGAAAATGCAAAGAAGCTATTGTGTGTGAGGTTTTTTTATTTTTTTTTAAATGTCAGACACTGGAGAAAAAAACTTGCATTGCTGTGACCGGAGCAGAACATTTTGGACAAAATGCGGACAAATCATGGTAGACGGCTGTATCGTAGCGTAAATGAGTCCTCGCGTACGGACTGTACTGCACACACAGGCAGGATTAGTGATGACAGGGCCCACCATGAGGGTAGATGTGAGGGATCGAGCATTCGTTCCTGACCAGGAACTGTGGCTTTTCAAACAGGAGCGGGCCCACCACAGGACAGAGGGAGAGAGAGAGAGAGTGAGAGACACACAGACAGACAGAGAGAACTTTTTAAGCCCTGTGGTTATATTTCCCTGGAGCCTACCCCGGCTTTACAACTCCATTAACTGCTCTAGTGCAGATTTTAGCCCGCTTCGGCCCAGATTTGTTCTGAAATAAATCAGAAATGGAGGAAAGGAAAGTCCAAAATGCGGGTCCCTGAGCACCTTTGGTATAATTCCGTCCGTGGGCCAAGGGGAGGGAGCCAAATATTAGTGCAACTACATCTCCCACTCCCCACAGCCCATGCAGGGCCACCCCAAGATACAGGACTGCCCAGTTGACCTTCTCATTTAAGACCTTAACTTCTTCCTCTTTACCCACTCCGTGAATTTAGCAGCAGTTTGTGTGTATGGTTTCTGTGTGTTCTATGTGTGTGTGTGTGTGTGTGTGTGTGTGTGCGTGCGTGTGCAGGGGTCTCCAGTGATTCCTTGAACCCCGCAGCTAGTCTCATTTCAGCGCTTTTCTAAACATCACCTCTCAAAGCTCATTCCCGAATAAAAGACAACATGGAAAGAAAAACAGGACAGCAGCAGAAAAAGGAGGAAATGTTATTTAAAAGGTACCAGACCGCAGCATTTTCCACTGATATTATATACTCCCTGCCCAATCCAAAATATATACGGGCCGCAGGCCAAGAATGTAAAAATAAAACACATAGACTCAACATCTGGAGCAAACTGAACAAAACCCTCATTTAATCTGCCCTCAATACTGCATTCTACCATTCTACCCCTGGCCTGTCTCGCTCGCTGACACACACTCATTCATACACATCCGCACTTTCCCTGTCAGATATGCACAACTACTGTCCGCATTCCTGCAGACACATTCACAAGCAACCAGAGTTTACATGTATGAACAGCTGACCACCATTCAATACAGGCTTGCGAAAAAATAATCATTTCAATCATAATATGAAACATTGAAGAGTTAATAAAAAAAAGAGCTGTTTCTATACTTGGCTGAGGTGAAACAACAGTGAATCAATAAACAGAGGCCTGAGTGAAACAATGATATTCTCTTTCTTTTTCTGTTACTTCCAGCAGTAACGTCTGTGTTTTGCTGTAACTTGGCGTTTTTTTCCCCAGCTAAAGCTAAATAAATATTAAAATTAAACAAAATAGTGGCAAAGCAGACAAATTAATTCATGAAAATAACATAAATGCCATATTAGGTGGAATGCACCAATGAAATGCCCTCCACGTACCAGAGGTGCAGGAGAGCTTCTGGTGCTCTTTTAATTATGTGCCCTTGTTGCACCCTCTTGAGAATATTCAAATAGCACTAGTTGATAGACTTTTTTTGAAATTTGCCTAAAATTTGCACAACATTTAGATGGAAACATACCTAGAGAGAGAGGGGAGAAAAAGGCATGACAAGAAGGTGAAAAAGACTGCATGTGTGTTTCAGTGGTGCTTATTTTTCTTTACTTATAAGGATCAAATGTCCCCACAGTGATATTTTGCCACTCCTCATTAATTTGGGGTTAGGATTTCAGTTAAATGTTAAAATAAAGATTAGGGTAAGGCTTGGTTTATAGAGCGGATGTAGCCAGTAGACTCATTCTCGTGTGTAAACGTGGATTTAAACGTGCGTGTGAGTGGGTCAGCGTCCTCTCAGGAGTTCCTGCTGCCTGCTGGGCTGGCCTTAGCTCTCTGAGCTGAAGAGCAGGCTAAGAGCTGTGTAAGTTGTGGGTTTGAATCCAGCCCAGGCCAGGTAGAGGGTGCCAGGCACAGCAAACCACTGGGTGCCGCACCTCTGCCAAGGCCGCGTACCGTTCTCGTAAAACACATTAACCTCTTCAGCTCAACGGGCCCTTCACCAGGTCCATCTTTACGAATGCGTCTCGTGCGGCCAAGCTTCAGTCAAACCCGCAGAAACTCGTTTTATATTCTAGGCAGGCTTAAAAAGTTTCCAAAGATATTGGATAAGTCAGACATAGTCAGGGATATAAAATGATGCAACAGGAAGCTACAACTTGTCCATGCAGCTGTTAAAAAACTGCATTGAGGGTTTGATCATTTCAGTAAATAGATGGCCTACAAATTCAGTATGCTATAGGATATTCACATGCCCGTATAACATAGTGTGGTTCAGGCATATTTTTCTGTCTCAATAAATAAAATAACTAATCCAATATGTTTAAATGCATAAAAGGCTGTGCACCATTTGGCACACTTTAGTTAAATGTTATTCATCCCTTCCACATCACAGAAGAGGAAAGAAAATTGTTTAAAGGCATCTGTAATTTGAAATACAATCGGCAGAACAGATAGTATAAGCCAGCGGGAATTCCATCTGTAAGTAAAACAGGATGATAAAATGATCTCACTGTGTCTTACCACAAACAAATTAGAAAATCAATTATCAAAACAATTATGTGATTCCCTGTGACTCTGGATGAAATTTGATCATTTCTTACCTGAAACATTGTCTGTTTTTCTTTTTTGCCCTTACACAGGACAGTATATGGAGAGAGGAAGAATGATAAGGACGACAGTGATCCTCCCATCCATGTCAAACCCACACAAATGCACACAAACATTACAAGGTACAGGGAGAACAGGAGAGACGATAGCTTCAGAGCCCAAGAGTCTGCTCACGCAGATAGATCTGTCAAGCTTGGTCAGGTTTACCAGCACAAAGAGGAGTGTGTGTGTGTGTGTGTGTGTGTGTGTGTGTGTGTGTGTGTGTGTGTTTTGTCTCTGTGAGCATCTGATAACCTATAACCTGCAAACTCAATCCAGCTCTGCAGTGACAGCAGAACACTGAAGCACATCAAAACCAAACCCCACTGACAGCTGTTTATATGCACCACCTCCAATGAGACAGACACACACGCACGCGCACACACACACACACACACAGAGGATTAGAAGCTGAATATCAATAACCTTAACCAGCGGCCAGTAGTTATGGAGGATGAAAGTTGACATCTTGTTACAGTGTTACAGTGAACCACTGTATTTATGTCAGCGCCAATTGACTAAACCTGAAACAATACATCTATCTACTGCCTGTTTCTTTTCCAATCAGCGGTCGTGCAGCGGCGCACACACACTCACGCACTCTCGCTTACACAGCTTCCTTCTTTTTAGGTGAGCAGAGCACCATCTGTGAGCAGATGGTGTGTACTGTATCATATTTTCTCCTGATCAATGCAGACTGCTCTTCTCTCTTAAATAATGCACCATGCGCATGCTCTCATTTACACGTATGAGGCACCTGTTGGGCTTGTTTTGCTGTTGTTTAAATAATAATGAATGTTTTCCATCCCTTTGTACATTAAAAGTGATTGAAGTAATTGTTGAGAGTAGTGTGGAACCTCCATGAACAATTAAGTAATATAACATTACTTAAAACAGGAAATCTTTGAGTCTGTCACAAGTTGCAAAGGTTGGATTTAGGACTGCAGTTTACCATTACCATTTTTGTAATATGTTAAATAAATCTACCATAATATATACCACATTACACTCATTGAGCAAAACCGCCCAAACACAACCAGTATGTTAAAACATTATGAAAACTAATTACTTTAATCACCAACTGCTGTTATCAATGTAGATGTGACCAACATACTTAAACTAGCATAACTAACACAGGGAAGAACAGCAGCCCAGGTATTAGCTACAGTGCACTGACACTGCAGTACTGTTGGTATATTTTTTTCACCTCCGTGTTATTTCTTTACATACGTAAATGAAGATACAAAATGAGAATATCAATGCAGGTGTTGAGATGCTATATATCACGGCTTATTCACGTGTAATGTCTCGTGGGTCAAGGTTACAACATTCCACTCGGCTTTCACTTGTTTCAAAAGGCCCCCTATGTTTCTGCTCCATACCTGGGTGCATTGCCTCTTTATGCCTCTATTTCATGCTGAATCTCCACCATCTCTCTCCGCCTCTCTCTCTCTCTCTCTGGGTCTCTCCACCTCCCTCGCTTTCCGTCTCCTGTCCACCCCTCCTCCTCCAGCTTCAGTTAATTCATGAACAGCATCATGATTGAATATTAATAATTCACATCAGCTCTCCCTGATGACTCATTACGATCCTTCAAATGGAGAGGGAGGGAGAGGGAGAGACGGGCATACGCCGATGAAAATATGAAAGCGAACACACACACACACACATGCACAGTAACTAAAGGTATAACCAAACAAAAGTTTCCTTCCCTTCTTTGACTAAAATCCATTTAAATGTTGCATATCGTGCCCCGCCACCCCCACCCCTGAGGTGTTGGTGTGAGGGCCTTGGCACGGTGAAATGGAGAGAAATGCAAATCCGACTTGAGCAGAATTATTAAAGGACTTGAAAGGAATCTTTTGACAGTTTAACAAAAAGTGAAAGAGGAGTGCAGAAAATTTAACCTTCCTTCAGAGCGAAAACAAAAAAACAAAAAAACAAATCGACTTCATTGTATAAGCGTGTCTGAGGGAGTGTGTGTGGGGCTTGTATGTGCACATGTAATGTATGAGTGACATCTTGAGAGTGTCAAGGTAAACTCGGTGAGTATTGGTCACTGAATAACAAGCATGTTATTAAGCCAATTATTAAATATGCAAGGAGAATATTCATATTAAATCGAGCGACCTCCAAGACCTTACAAAGTTGTTGTTGGGGTGACACACTAAAGAAGACTCAATAGAAAAATGTAGGTTTAGTTTGGGTAATGATTTTTTTTTCTTTCAAAGAATTTTCACGCTCTCCTTGAGTGCTGAGCAAAATGAACACTGCTGTGAATGTGCATGTGTTTGCGAAAAACACGCTGACATGCGTCATTTATTGACAACAATCAAGTCAATCAAATTCTCCCATTACTTTCCATTTTATGCTCCATAAAAGAGAAGCTACGCAGGACTGGCCACACTTTGAGGCGCACACACACACACGCGCACGTACAGAGTTGCACGACCATTTAGCCCCATTAGAGGAAAGCAGAGTTGAACACCTTGCAGACTGTGAGGTGTGTGTCGATCGATGGAGGTTAAACCCGGGGTTCAAATATAAACAGCTGGATAAGTCACAATCAATAGCTCCTATCCCCTGGCAACTGGTCAATACTTCCACACCCCGACCCAGTCAAAGGAGAGAGAGAGAGAGAAAGAGAGAGAGAGTGAAAGAGAGAGGGCGAGAGAAAGAGAGAGAGAAACACACACAGGCCGAGCTAGGTGGAGTTCCTATGTGCCTGTTTTGCGATAAGGATGTTAATGAATATATACGCGGTCACACACACAGAGACGCGCGCATTGCCCCGAGTTGATAACCTGTTAGCAGAGCTGGTAACTCAATAGACAGCCGCTCTGATGGAAAAAAAAACACCACACACACAGCGGTTCCTATTGATTTTCCTGCCGTGCCAGAATACCTTACGCCGGTGGTTCGCTTTAACAAACGTCTAGTCTCAACCATGCTACGAGCAAATATCAGACAGGCGCATATCCAGGTTTACTCAACCAAGGCAGTTCTTGCTTATGATGCTATATCAATCCTAAATTACACTACCCAAAGAATTTATTTTTTCTCACACACATTCTTTTTCTTTCGCCTTGCACCAACCGGGAAACCACACCTCTACAGTAGCAGACCCAGAATGCTAGAAAAAGAATATTATTCCTTGGGTGTGTGCAGGCATGTTGATGCTGCATGTGTGTGTTCGTCTCACTGCTAAGCCGTAGAGGAGATGGACTCCATATGCAGAGTGTTTTCACAGCCCTGAAGGAAATCATGACCATAGCAGAAAACCCACTGGCTATTTCACTAAGGTCTCATTTGTCTGTATCTCTGTGTGCATGCATCTTGTGTGAGGGCATAATGTGTGTGTGTGTG
>JAOXYL010000100.1:17131374-17142133 GCA_028564955.1 Terapon puta | reverse complement strand
TGTGTGTGTGTGTGTGTGTGTGTGTGTGTGTGTGTTTATGAAACACCAGTCACGCAACATTGCCCTGCCTGCTGAAGGGATCCTTGTCTTTCTTTCTTCTCCTCTCTCTCTCTCTCTCTCTCTCTCTCTCTCTCTCTCTTTTTCCTCTGGAATGCTCTCTAACACGCACTCGCCTTTTCTTTCTTCAGGATACATGACAGGTTGCACCTCCACCCCCAGCCCACACCCCTCAGCACACATATACCACCAATAATCCACTACCCACCCGCCAACCCATCGCCCCCACTCACACACCCTCAAACTGTAACCTGGCAGCTCTTTCATACTTTCAGTGGGTCGGTGCCACATAAACAGAGATGAGAGCATTCAGCGGCACATCCTCCACCGGGCATAACTCATGCGCCGCGCTGGATAGGCTCCACTGTCAGGCCCGAAGCGCACGCTGCAGGGAGGGAGGATGCATTCAGATCTGCTCATTTGTGCCCCTTGTGGTTACAAAAGAGAATGACTACAAATCCTGTGAACTCAGTAGAAATGCAGTTAGGGTCGGGTCAAAATATTCTCTGAAGTTACACAATTCAGGCTTCCTTTAAAAGAGAGCAATGGGCAGATTTGAGCCCAAGAACCGTACAATGACTAGCATGCCTTAATAAGAAACCAACTCCAACTTTGGTGGTGGCTTCAATGAAAAGTTACATTAAGGTTATTAAATGGTCAAGTACCTTGCACAATGCAGCAGCTTTTATTTCTTAACTAGAATTTCCTCTGTGTCAGTTTCTTAGCAAAAGCAGTCACTCAATATTATTTCTTTCATTCTCTCCATTTCAACCATTTTATGCTCATCTCAGCAGGCTGACATGTCATTGTAGTGGGCGTTTGACAGTCAAACACATTTCAATGTAATTGCCACCTCATAACGTCATAATTACCATAGACGCTACAGCACTCACTTCTGAGAGGCTTGACAATAATGGGAAAGCTGTAATGATAGGTGTGTATCATGGAGCGTGTACACATGCACACACATGCGCTCATACACACACATACGCACAGGCCAAAACAGCATTGTTCCCACATGTCTACCCTGGCCCTGGTCCTGTTCTTTTTTTTTTGCCATTTCTCTTCATGTAGATATCTCCCATTTAATTCAATTAAAACTTTTAAACAACCTAATTGGAAACAACTGCCTGGAAAAATTAAATTACATAAACAAAACTATTCTGACAGATTACGTCTAATATTAGGCATCTGGGCCTTATTAGGCTCCAGTAATAACAGCACCAGCACACGGGGAGGACAGGGGAGCAAGCCATTTTCTGCCGTATTAGCTTTGACTGGCCACGCAACCAGACGGTGGGCTGCGTGTGTGTTTCTATGTATGTGTGTGTGCGTCCAGAGAAGCTGTGCACCCCAAAACAGAGCAGTGTTTATTTATCCTCTATTAGAGCGGGAGCAGACATTAAACCCAAACAGGCACTGAGCAGTGCAACCCCGCCACCCCCTCCCAATTCTTTCTTTCCCTCCCTCTGGCCCGATTAAGAACATATGGAAATGGGGCACGCTAAAGGTGAAAGAGAGGGGAGGCGAACGCCTGTGAAGTACACGCATGTGAAGAAGTGTCAGCAACTATGCATTTGCTTTCCTTTAGGCCAAAAGAAGAGCTTTGTGATCGTAAAAAAAAAAAAGACAACCTGGGTTTCTTCTCTCTCACTTACAGAGCCCACAGCCTGTATATCACCAGTGTTGTCTGCTGCAGCCTTACAAGGTGTTCCTATATGCTGACTTTTGGTGAGCAATGGGTGGGCTGGGAGCTTTACAGTGGCAGGTAGTGACTTGTATGTTGAACCAATCGCGGCTGTAGACGCGGCCCAGCGTCGGCCCGTGCTTTTAAGAGCTGCCGCTGCAGCTGTTGTCAAGGTCAACTCTCTCTCTCTTAAACCCTCTCTCGCACTCAAACTTTCTCTCTGATCTCCAACTGACCCTCAAACTGCCTCTCGCTGTCTGCGTGTCTCTCTCTGCCTCTCTCTCCCCTCTCACTCCCCTGCTGTGGTTTCAGCCCATGTCATCACATCAGAGTCGACAGCTCTAATCACTGTGCAGAGCGGACGGGCTGTAAAACATGGCAGGGACTGACAGCAGGGCTCAACACACACACCTTTCATCTTCCTTTTACCAGCACACAGACACTCACGGACACACTAATGTACATACACATATAACTGCACATGAACAAACACACATACACACGCACGCACACGCACACACACACACACACACACACACACACATACATAAAGGGCGCGCAAATTCAAGGAGACCTCAGGTTTCAGCGGCCCGTCTCGAGTGTGTTGTAGTCATGGTTTCCCGCCTGTGTTCTTCCGTAACCCCAAACACGGCGTTGCTCGAGAAGGAGGTAGGAGAGGGAGGAGGAGAACGGAGGATCTGTCAATCAATGTCTGATCCACATAATCCTCAGGTAAGACGGGGGCTTTACGACGGAAGACTGTCGCAGGCCAGACAGAGAAAAACACACACACGCACGAACATCTGACCCGAGACAGCGACTCACATCTTCTTTACGATCTGAATTAATTTCACGTGTCACTGGTGAAAACAGGCGTAGGTGTCCATTGGCTGGATCTATTCAAGGTTTGAGCAGAAACAAAATCTGAGGCCCACAGCAGGCAGACTACATGTAAAATGTTTAACTCTAACACGAGCCTTTGAGTGAATTATAAAAGGTGCACGTGCACACACTAATAAAGATGAAGATATCTTCTTTAAAAAAAAAAATCTAGAGAGTGGATGCTAGGTTATTATCTGTGTATTAGTGTGTCCAGGCGCCTGCATACATGAACACACATCCACAATTTGAGTAATAAAAAGCAGTGAGTCCTTTGTCAGGTTGCACAATTGGTTTCTTCGAGGGGTTGGTTTAAACAGCTTCAATTTGTGCCATGAAAGGCCTTTTCAATGTTTATCTTTAGAGACAAGGTTTTAAAGGAGCGCAATCAAAAATGTTTGGGTATTTATGAGTTTTGCCATTCAAAGCAAGCAAATTTCGGAGTTATATAGGTATTCAAATTATTTTTTAAGCTTGGTGGAGGAGAAAGGACCAGTGCCTCTCAAGGTTGGTCTGATTGTAGTTGAAGTGGGTTGGTGTCCTTGCACTGTCCAGTCCTTGTATTCTCTCTAGTGTTTGTGAAGCTTTATGTGTGTGTGTGCAAGGGGCGTGATGGTTTGTGTGAGGGTGCATGTGTATGTGTGTGTGTGCATGTACATGCAAGAGCTTGCATGCATGTACACATTAATGAAAAAAAAAAAAAAAAAAAAACATTTTTATTGACAGTCACTGTGCTCCCAATACAAAAGACGTCTGAATTCCAAGTCTGGAATTCATTAAGGACACCTCAGTATTCAGCAAGACAACAAGATCAAATACTGAATGCTGGTTGAATGCCTGAAAAGTTTAAACAGTTTTACTCATCCAAATTCAGTTCAACACATAATACAATATTCAAGTGGACACAAATAACTCCTAATTAAAGTAGGCTTCTATTATCTTGTCATAAGCTCAAATAATCACTGTATAGCAAGAACTTCTTGTCTGCTAAATTATTCAAAATCATTTTTCTCAAATATAAAAGATAACAGTTGAAGAAGAATAGGACTGGTTAAAACACCTTAAAATGTTTGTCCTTGAGTATTATTGGAGTACAGAATAACATCGATACATTCCCTCCAAAATATAGCCGTGAGGAAAGATTGAGATCTTTACACCACCTGAGCACCAGTCAGAATTTCACCAGCTTTTAGTCACTGAAAACACATCACAACCTCCGTTCAATGACTACAGTGTTGAAAGTGTATCTGGTGCTCGGGAGGGAGGAGCAAGGCTACTTTCCTTACCGTCAGAATGTCATTTAAACTGACAGTAACACCATGTTTTACTTCCCAGAGAGCAGCCATTATCCAATTAAAATCTATTGATTAAGTGGAAAAGATAATGGTGAGAGTGAGTTTTATACCTGTAGTTAAAAAAAATACTTAATATCGCAAAAAGAGAAAAAAAGCTGAGCTACCACCAGTGAGTCAGAACCATAACATCTCTCCTGTAATATAATGCACATAGGGGACAGTTTAAGCAATGCACGTATCCTTTTCAATGTCGCCCTAAGGGTTCAGTGGGTAAGAGGGAGTGAGAGGGTGGAGCTGTGTGCGTGCGTGTGTATGTGTGTGTGCGCTTGTGTGTGTGTGAGTGTCAGGAAACAGGATGGCTTCAAAAGATTTATCACTGCTTGATCAGGTTGCGAGTGAGTTACTGCTGTTACCCCCCCCTACCCCACCACCCCCTCCTCCTCCTCTTGCCCAGGGGCCAGGGTGGTATATCAGCCTCTATATGACACATGCACACACGCACGCGCTCCCTCTCTCTCACACACACACGCGCACGCATACGATGCATGTGCGCACACATGGCGGGGCAGTATATCAGCTTGTCTGTGACAGGCTCTGTGTGTGTCTCTCCCATCATCTGGCCATTAGACAGTAATGGCTGGGAGAGGAGAGTAGGGTTTCCCTGTGGGCTCAATACAACAGCATTTATTACACACAACAGAAGCACCATCCTGGCCCTGCCACTCACTGGAGAGACAGAAGAGGAGGAGGAGGAGGGAGGGAGGGAAAAAAAACAGGCAGCGATAAAGGGGAGGGAGTGGAGGGGATAGGTAGAGTGTCAGGAGTTCAGGGGAACTTTTTGTACTCTCTTGTTTAGGTGTTTATCGACATCTGGAGGATTCCTGTGCGGCTGAAGTGAGACTGCGAGCTTAAGTGTGTAAATGTCCCAGTAAAAGACTAGGACACCGAAACTTAAGTAGCTAAATGGAACGCAGCGATTGTTCATTTTATTATTTACACCTGTGCTTTTCCTGTCATGGCATACAGCGTGTTAAAATGTCCTTTATGAAAAATACCTGGAAGAAAACTCTGTACTAATGTCAGCACAAAGAAGATCGATTAGATAGATTTTGCCATGCAACTGGACCCCACTAATGAAGTTTGCTGACTTTCTTACACTGTCAGGTAAAGTGAGTTTCATGAAAAACGATCCACAAATCAAATGTATGATCATCATTATTATTATGGTCTAACATGGCACAGTTAAACATTACAGTGCTTAATGACGTCTTTAAAGAAATATAATAAATAGTGAAATACTGTTATTTGCTTTGGTCCAAGTGAAATGAGGAGACTGATAAACCAATTCTTCTATCAATCTTGTCATCTTGTATCTTGTCATCTCTCCTCAGCATATTTTACCAACCTTGGTGGTGGGTGTATATTTCAATTCGGAGAGACTAAACTAGCTCTTTCCGCCTGCAGTCTTTATACCAAGCTGGGCTAACCACATCCAGTCTCCAGTCCCGTACTTGACACATAGATGATGTTGACCTTCTCACTTCACTTCAAAAAAAGAAAAAAAAAGTTAAGAACTGTTTTATTAAAGAAAATGACTGAGGCCAGTGTCGGGTAACTAGGTTAAAACAAAATGCCACTGCACAGACAGCTTTCATAGTTTAGCAATGAAAAAAGTCTGAAGAAGACTGAAGAGGACCAGTTACACAAAAGGAAAAGAGCATGAAACAAAAGTATCTGAAATAATGGAACGTTGCAAATTTGATGACAGATAATAAATTCCTTCCTGTGCTCCTGATACTGTTCAGGTTCCCCCGAGCGAGCCTCCTCTGTAACCCTCACAGCAGGATTAAGAGGCGTGAAAAAGAAGGGTTTCACATGCGGGACACAGGGATGTACATCATGTTCGTGTCGCACAAAACATGTGCGAATGGGCTGTAATTCCCCAGTTTAAGTCCCTTATTTCCATTTTGTCATGTCTGAGCGCCTGTCATGCTTTTGAACAAACATTGACATAATTAAAATGCAAATGTGGTTTGGATGGTGGAGGAGACAGAGAGAGATTTCTGAGCTGATATGCACACAGATACAGACGCACAGAAGGAGAAACACGCATACACACAAACACGCACAAGCAGAAACGCGATATAGCCAACCGTGATAAAGGTTTGGAACAAATTCCCTGTTTGAGCAGAAAACTATTGAGGACCGTGTTAGTGGGTTTTCGTGCTGATCCTTCAAGTGCACTGTTGTGTGCGCCCATATGTGTGTGTACATACACACACAAGGCTCCGTGGGCTTCAGGCTCCCCAGCCCCTGGCCTTTATTAAGAGCAGTTGTTTGATGAGAAAAGAAGCCGGCCTTCACTCCAGGGCCCGGCAGAAGCCTGGGGAGTGGGTAAGTGGGTTAACCCAGAGGCCCAGACAAAGCCTGAGGAATGGATAAGTGGGTCACCCGCCCTCAACTGAACACTCAAAGGATCCACTCTGACTCCTCTCCCTTTTATTATTAGAGCTGGTCTAATGTGTGAAGGGACCTCAGGAAGGAACACAGCACTCATCTCTGCATGAGCGAGTGAGCCTGTGTATGGGTATGTGCATGCATGAGCATATATGTGTGTGTGTGTATGTGTGTGTATGTCTATATGTGTTCTTGCAGCTACAGCACAGAAAATGCAGTGGTCCTTGAAGACACTGAGAAATTAGAAGTGCCAAGATCAAGGCTGCTCCACAGGAACGTGTAGTGCTGCTATAGTGTGATGAACAACACATGAGATACTGATACAGAAGAAAAGTGGCATCTTCTGTGAAGGATGCTCGCACCTTGGCCCCCATGAGGCCAGGTATGTTGAGAAAATGTAGGACAGAAATGTTATCAAGTTGTCATTCAGGTCAAACATGGTTAAGACACTTGAAATATTTGTTCTAACGTAGTATTCTTTTCACTAATTTTTCAGTGAATTTCATTTTTGTCATAAACTACATTATGCTGTATCCTTCAACATCTTTCCTCGATGAAACATTGTGAGAACTGTTTTCTTGACTGCAGGTCAGATGGACACATAACAAATCTCAGATAATCTGGGTTCTTCTTCTGAGATTGTTGATACCACTTATCTCACCTATTATGGTGTAATGCGAAAATAATTTCCACGGAGCATCCTGTGGCGTAGTGGTCACTGACCACCTTTGTTCCTTCTGTAGCGCCTCTGTCAATGCCAAAGACAAATGCTTGAAAAAATGTGAAAAATTTGTGGCAAAGCAACTATCTAATACGTTTTACTAAGTGCACAAAGTTTAAGATGAGATCAAGGATGTAGGTCTGGAAAAAATATGATTTACTGAGTTCTACCCACACATTATAATACTGCATACTCTGTTCATGCCAAGAAAACATCTTCTGGCTTGGGACAAACTTACAGCACTAGTATTTTAATGAGCATTTTTTTCTATTTCCGTCTTCCGTCTAATCAGAATTTTGTTTTATATCAATTTCCATCCATTTATCTATCAGGTATATAATGAAGGAGAAGGCAGAAGCTTATTATTGTTCTGATAATACTGTGAATTTACCAGAAAAAGATTCAGTCATAATGGTCATAATAATATTATGCGTCAATACAGCTGTTGTAAAGTTGCATTCAATCACAAATTTTGTTTCTGAGTAATAAGGTAACAATTAAACCTATAACAGAAAAGAAAAAAGTTATTGTCATTTGTATTTTTCTTTTGCATGCAAAAATTGTAAAACAAAAAAAACAAACAGAAATTTATTAAAAGTCTGTTGTAAGTGTCTTAGTCCGTCAGTACATCCTACGTCAGATTTAAGCGCCACCTATGGGTTACTCGCGACCACTGCTGTTACCGCCTAATCACCTCCCATTCTCCAAAAGCTGTGGACACCGATAGTGGTGTTGCACTCCATCACACATCCAGGAAGTAAAGCTTAATAGCTACAGTGAAAAGATTTCACCACAACATTGATTGGCATGGAACATGCACAATACACACACACACACGCACACATACACACACACAAACACACACACACACGGAAACACATACTTCAGAGAGGAGATCAGAAGGAGGATCAAGTGTAAAGTCTCTTGTGTCATGGAAAGGCCTTTGATGAACACAAACAGTGAAATCACACCAACATGAAACACACAACACACACACAGACACACACATACACACACAGACCAATTCACTAATTTCCTCCTAACTGTAATTATGTTCTCACCACAGTCTTGATAAGATTTGCTCTTATTCATCTGGTTATTCATTTATTCATCTGGTAGTGTCTAGTTTCCTGTCATTTGTTGGGCGTTGCAAGATTAATGAATGACTTTTACTCCACTAATTTTGAGTGACATCTAGCATGTACACACACACATACACACACATACACACACACACACAAAGACAGGGTTCCCACATAAACAAACAGAGTGGGTCTTTGTATTCCACTGCACATCACCACAACACAGATCAACAGTCCCTGAGGTAACGGCCAAAATAAAGATCTCATTACTTCTCTCTCTCTCTCTCTCTCTCTCTCTCTCTCGCTCTCTCTCTCTCTCTCTCTCTCTCTCTCTCTGTCTATGGCTTGTCAGCTGCCAGACCCTGACGTCTCCTTTCATGTTGGCCAGGCCTCTGAGAGGAGCTGAGAGATGCTGAGAGGCGCAGAGAGCCTCCCAGGGCTTTGAGCAGCGTTTGATTCCTGCTAGATAATAGCTGGTTCACTGTCAGCCCCGGGATGATCAGTTAAATCCTTAATCACTGCCTGTCCACTCGCATGACAGTTATTTTAGGGCTCTTTTCTGGACCTTCTCCAGTGTCTTTCCAGCTCTCCACCTCTCTCCCTCCCTCCGTGAAAAGTAATCCCACGGCAGAAGCAACGGAAAGCAGCAGGCCGCACATGGGTTCAGGAATGGAGGGATTGGGGGGGGGGTCTCGGGGACGTTTGCTTCTGAGTATATATAGGTGGTTTCAAGGAAAAAAGAGGGATGGAAAGGGCGCAAAACTTGCATACAGTGCGTTCATTATTTCTGGGTTAGTGCCCAAAGGCGAAGTGGAGTGAAGACAGGTGCAAAGACCAAACTGAGAGGAACTTGTCTTTGACCTGTCAAGACAAAAAGGAGGAGGACAGCTCTCTCTTTTCCCTCCACTCTCCTGTACCTGCCTGTTTTTAAAGGACATTCAAAGCCAGGCAGAGAGACAGTTAAGGTGCTGTCTGTCAGCCTGTCCTGTAACAGTGTCACGTGCTGAGCGGCGGCGCGGGGTGAGGCGGGATGGGGTGGGGAGGGTGGATGAGCACTCCATGTTAACGTCCGATCCCGGGGCCTTGATCAAGGCCGCTCCACAGCCAGGCGCTGCCACTGCTGACAGCCTCACCTCCACCCACCCACCCCTCACCCGCTACCCCTCATACGCCTCCATTTGGGAGTCGGAGGGCGTTTCACTTTGACAGAGACAGAAGCTTGGAGGTCGGGGTAGGGTTGGTGGGGGATACCTGGAGTACAGTTTGACTACAGAGGAATCACAGAGAAGTTTTGGACAACCTGGACATTGATGTTGTCAAGCGAGCGCTAAGTTATCAGATCTTTGAAGTTCCTATAACCTGAAAGGCAGAGCTTTGGGATGAAACTTTTTCTGCTCAACTACCTTGACTTGGTGTTATGTATTTAGATTAATATTTGAGACTTGTGTCATTAAGGATAATTCCAGTCTATTACAAGGGTAATATGCCCCCATGTGTTCTCAGGTTTTATGTAGTTAAGTTGACTACATTTTTATAAATTAGTACTTACCATTTCACTGCTAAGATATCTAAAATGGGCCAGTATTTCTAAAAATAAGTCAGATAGCATAAGAAACACAAGCAGTCAGGAGTTCATATTCATATTTTCAATCAGAACCCCAGATTAGTTATTTTAGAGAGGCAACAAATTAATGGCAAAATTATTACCTTAACTGTTAATTGTAATTATTCATCAGTCTAGAGATGGACCTAATTCAGTTTTCCTTGAGAAATTAGAGTTTCTTCCCAACACTACGAGTGAACTCACTTCTGGTTTCACACTCAAATAAAGAAATGAAATAAAAAATCATCGGCTTGTGTAAAACCTAACTTTATGTAAGAATTCTTGTGTTTTTTGTCCTGCTGGTCCTTACTATGAAAATGTTGTTCTGAAACTAACTTTCTGGAAACAGTGTTATTTCTCATACCTACAAAAAAAATGAGGTCAAACTTAAAATAAAATTTAAAAGAAACATGTGGATCATACCAATAAAATGATTTTATGTTTTCTGTTTACCATTTCTATATCTCATCTATTACTCTCTCTCCCCACCTCTTTTCTCATGTGCCCCCATGTGTTCACAGAATGATGGTATTGTGGCAGTGCTGTAAAAGACAGACCATACTCCATTGCCTCATTTCCACAAGCTCCGACCTCTGACCCCCTGATTCTGACTGACGGCCCTTTGCTGTAAGGCCCAGGGCGCCTTTCAGCCAATAGAATCAGAGCGCAGCTGGAGGTCAGGGGGTCACAGACGCACCATGTATGGAATTCCATAGAGCCGGAGAGGTCAGAGGTCGCTCTCAATCACAGTCAACACCAAAGCAAAGAATCAGGAAGCTCCTGAAGCCACAACACGACAATGATCATGAGAAATAGGCACAGAGGAGAACGAATGAAATGGACGGGGAGGGAGAGGGGAGCAAAAAGGGAGATAAATGATTCACATGGATGACAAAATATGTGATGATGATGATGATGATGATGATGATGATGATGCATTTATACATTGTCAGAATGAGATGTCTGAATGATCTGAAG